>JAHDVE020010431.1:0-45753 GCA_022606495.2 Halesus radiatus
AAATGAAGAATAATGAAGACGTTTTAAAAGTAGTATGAAAAACATTGAACCCTCCATGTTGTATTGAGGTTAGCCCATAAATATACCGCTCTGGTTAGCCACAGATTACACATTAAAAAGTAGAAGGTTTGTGTGAGTAGAATATTTCCCGTAATGAAAAATACAAGCAGGTACCCACTTAAGAACTTTATCATTTAGATATATTTATGAAAAAATAAATGTTTGAGATGAAATAAAAATTTTAAATAATGTTTCTTTGTTAAGAGATAGTAATAGTCGTCACTAGGCATTACTTTCTCTGTCAAATCAAGTATGGCACACAAACGACAAGCAAGAATCCACAACTTTGTAATAATATTCCAAAAAAAATTCCGTGCAAGGCCGAATACGCATCAGCTAGTTACCAGGTAAATTATAGTTAAATTTAGATAAATTACCGTAATTAACCCGGGAGATCGGATAGTAACCCAACATTAGAAAATGTGGTTGAAATTTTAGGTGACCCTGGTTACATTATGTATAATCGATTAAGAAATATATGGCAATATGTATGCTTAATGTGTTATTCTTTATCGTTGCATGTTGTGAGGCACTTAGCGTGTAAGTTTTTTTTTTTTTTTTAAGTCAACAAAGCTTCGGCTGAGTTCTTAATTGTTCTAAGAACAGATTTTAGATAAATATGACTTTCTCAACTTCTGAAATGGTTAGGTGTCCATTTTATCCCTTTACTTTTGTCTGAATCATAAAAATCGGGCATTTTTTAAAAAGAAAATTGATTATATTATAACAATTCCTTCCAAAGATACAAAAATTCGATTGCTGTCAATTGGGAAAGTACTATTTAAATACTCAGCCGACGAAAGTAAAGGAGTAATTGATTTATGGTATTTTTTTTATCAATGTTCCTAATACGATTTTGAGAGTCTCATCAAACTTAACAATCAACAAATAAAATATAATACCTACATATTTTTCAGTGCTCAGGAATTGAACCCGCAACCAGAGGTGTATAAATAGAGTCAACGTTCCTAGCAAAATCAGTCTAAAAGGTTGTTCCCGAGCGTGAAATACGAAGGGGGGTGAAGTGGCTGTCGATGTAGCCCGAATCCTTCCGACCGCGAATGAACGAAACGCACCGCCAGCCGCGCTGCGTCCTCGAGATTTTTTTTCCGGTGGCGCTTACTTGCTTGAGACGCTCTTTGAGTTTTTTTAGCCAATTAACAGTATATTGATTATGGTAAAACCGATGAAAGGTTACACCATTGTTTTTAACGACTTGTGCAGTCATGTGGGCATTTTGAAGTAATCTTTGGAGATCCATACCCGGCGAGCGCTTGTAATCGACTGAAGCCCGTGTTATCTCAATGTAACCAATTGGCCTCATTTATGTGGCCCATATTTCGAATGTTGATGTTTACTCCATTTGTATACTGCAATGCCCCCAACCTCCTGAATCAAAGCCAAATGCGTAGACCACCACGCTATAAATATTGAATTTAAAAAATCGAAAATAAGGCGATGAAAATATCCCCAGTTTCAATAAACACTCTCTAATGGAGAAATTTATTTGGCAATGCACATTTTTTCAACTCGAAATGTAATTTCTTTTTTTTTTTCAAAAGTTAGTTTTCATAGTTAAAATAATTTTCACAGTTTCAGTTTTTCAAGTCCGCCAAAACGCTCCAAATCTATGGCCGGTCGGTTTTGAAGTTGATGTTAGAATGTCAAATGTCAAAACAAGGTTGAGTTTTACCCTATATATATTTTTTTAATATTATCTTCATAGTAAACCATAACTAAACATAAGGAATAACATTTTTTTTTATTGTATAATATTAATTATATACAGTGGGAAGGGTTGTTTATTTCAACAATATAATATAATACAACAATAAATTACAATCATCATACAAATGTAGGGCAAAATTATTATATTTAGGCGCATGCATCATGTGCTGTACATAAGTTGAACAAAAAAAATTAAAGAGAAAAAATAATGGTAATAGCATTACAGTTTTGTTATTGAGATAATAGAGTCCAATTTTATAACACCGATTTAAATAATATTATAAAAATGTCAATATGTCAACTGGCAGAGGAAGGATGAAAGTAGACTGAATGCTGTAGAAATGAGATCTCTGAGACGAATGTGTGGTAAAACCATGTATGATCGAGTGAAAAATGTTGAGATTCATAAAGAATGCAAGGCTGATGTAAGCGTAGTGAGCAAGATTAAGAAAGGGACGCTTAGATGGTTTGGGCATGTAGAGCGAATGATTGAAGAAAGGAGTGTAAGGAGAATATATGACGCGAATGTGAATGGAAGAAGAAGCCGGGGACGTCCAAGGAAGATGTGGCACGATCAAGTGAATCAAATACTTGAGTCGGGCCATGTCAGAAGTCGGAATAACAGAAGAGAATGTATGAGACGTTGTATGAAAGTGTATGAAGCAAGAAGTGTGTGCCAAGATCGAGTTGTTTGGCGGTCCGTCCTCTCTGCCTACCCCTGCGGTGAAACGGCGTGATGGTTAGTTAGTTAGTTAGTTAAATTTTATTTACATTAAATTAAAAAAAATGAAATAATGGAGTTCCACGAATTAAACAGAAAAACAAATAATTTTGATGATTTTATATCTATATGATAATATTTCTCACTGGAGTTCTTTATTGTTTAATAAGAGAAAAGTGTATTGTACGCCCGAAACTATATTTTAATGATTTAATATTTTTTTTTTAAATTACGAATTAAATAAGATTTTGAAAAGGGGATGCTGGAACTCGAAGCAAGCTGGGTAATAACTTTTAGTAAAAAATAAAACCTAAATGGAAACTACTGCATCATTTTTGATTAAAAGTCATCACATCAAAGAATCTGTTTCAATGACGTCAATAAAAAAGCCAGATAAGTACAATAATGAAAATAATTCGATTAAAATTATAATTTAATCCAGGTGCATGGTGCATCTAAGGTAAGGACTAGAGTAAACTCGTTACGGGCCCCACCCAGAGGAACTTAATGAAGCTCCACGATGGTACAGAAATAACATGGTTCGTGTTGTTCCCCTACAAATTACACACTGCATGCATTTAATCCTGTCACGACAAGGTAGTCCGCAGGGATGCGATCTGGGGCGCTTCTTATTACGATTTACTGCACAAAGATATTCATTTTGATAAATAGGATTATTTTGATTTATAGTAAAGGAATATCAGAGAAAGGTTAATTAGACGAATGTCTTACCTATTTTTAGATCAACTGGATTTACGACCCGGTTACATTAAAAAACAATCTCATCGTGCAAACAGCTCGCAATCATTGAACACGGAATAATAATAAGTTGCAACCCATGCATTTTTTTCCGTCCTTTAAAATCTTATCAATTTTTTTTATTTAACACTTGAATTTTACGGAAAACACAATGGTTTCTTGTCATATTTTTGACAATTAAATAGATATTTGTAAACTACAAAATTTAGTTACACCTTTAAATTAGAGAGAAAATCACTTTGAACGCGGTTGCTCACTGTTCAATTTTTTTGGCATTTGTTACTGCATTTAATTCGTAGAGTTCCATTTTTTTTTTTTCTTTTTAATTTAATGTTAACAAAATTTAATAATGCTATCATTAATTTTTGCAAGCATTTCAGTTATTTTTTTTTTTATGATTATTGCGACAGCTCTTTCTGCGTTCGTATCCATTTTCAATATTTGTTTTGCCACATTTTAACAAACAGATCTATAATTTCTTCAAAAGGTTGGTATTCGCTTTGTGGCGTCATTATTATTAATAAAAGTGAATTAAAAATTACTTTGTATTCACCACTTTATTAATATATACTAAAGCGCACTTGAAGTGAAATAACACAAAACTGCGCTATACAAATGCTTTGTTATCATTATTATTATACATATCAAAGTGTTTCGAAAGCGATGCTTCCTTCATCAGGAATATATAGAATACTAAAAATAATATATTTAGAATAATAATAATAATACTTGGATGATTTGTATACCGCCGTTTTGGTGAAAAATCACGTCAAGGGCGAAGAATACATATATAGAAACATTTTTATAAGTATATATTAATAAAGTGTTGAATACAAAGTAATTTTTTATTCATTTATAAACAGAACTATGTTTATAGGTCGTAATTCTAATACGTTACCCATTTCATAATAATGTATTTCAATTTTAAACTTTTACTATGACAAATGTTTTTATATTAGTTACCTCATGATAGCGAAATATTAGCACTTGTCTTTATGAATTTGTGATTTTTGTTGAACATTAATATTTAAAAATGTTGTTTTTTAGTTCATGTAGGTATCTAATTTATTTAAATAAAAATTAGCTTTATAGTAAAAAACAATGATATAATATAATAGAAAGATTATTTATTTCTTCTGTGTATCTTTAACGTACTTACCGACTAAAAAAAATTAAGAATATTATGCAATAATATAAAGGAACAGAGGTAGTGGCAACCCTGGATGAATTAAATAACAACATTCAATGTCTGTTATTAATTTTTATTCCTTTCAATCTATTTTTATACTCCTAATTCTCTGTTATAGTTCCTGTTCCCGTCAGCTTAAAAAAATACTTTCAAGATAAAACATTGTGGTTATATTCAAATAACAACAAAAAAATGACTGCCCGTAAACCTAGGGGTTTCTTTCATTTTGTTTATAACACTGATATTCTAATAAATGTAATGTCGATAGTATATTTCGTATTGTAAAAATTTTGTATACAGTGCCAGGGAACATGTCTCCCTCTTCCTGTATCAACTGTGGTTAGAGGTGCATAAATGTGGAGATAATATTCTCTACCCAGTGAGCGGGCTGCCTATTGCTATTGTAGAGATTTATTTATTTTTATTTCAAAGAATTGTATACTGTGTTTTATGTGCTAGCGGCACTTGCTGATGGCAATCTTATATTTAAGCCGGCTCACTAAGGTAATGGAGGGTATAAGATGGAATTTGGGCGGAGACGGAGGGGATAATGTCGATAGTAAAGAAGGATAAAATAGCAACTCTAAAATCACGTAATAAGCAGTATTTTCAATATCTCGTAGACTCGGAAATAATGAACTTCTCTACCCTAACCAACATTTAACTACTTGTGGGTAGTAATCAACATTGTCCAGAATATGTAGACTGGTCACCTCAAGTAAAAACCTTATTTTTTTAGTGTAAGTCCAAATAATTTTTATCTGCCTTTTAGCAAGTAAAGAAATATTATAACTGTTAAGACTCTTAACCAGGTCTTGACTTGACTTATCAATTTAATTTTTTTTTTTAAGTGTATTTCATCTTTGCTTAATTCAAACTCCATCCTATACTTGTAATTTGTACTACTCTTCTTATTATAATGTGATATAACAAGTTGCATAAGGAATTGAGACATGTGTACGTTTCGGACAAATCTCGAAATGATGTTCTGAGATCTTATTTTTTCAAATAGTATTTGGAAAACCATTTGTCATAGATACCAACTCTGTTCTGATAGCCGCCCTTAAGCTTTGCAGATTCTGATATAGGTATATTTCTCTCTTGTAAAACGCTGTTATGCATTTCTATTGTCTCTGTATGTTTCGAGTCTGTACTCGTACATATATTTATGTTATTTTCCTATTCATTATTATTATTTTTTTATTTACATATTTGCCTTAAAAACTTTCTTTAAAAATGAACAGTCCCAAAATGAGTTGAATTAATAACGTATTAGAATGCAACAATGTTGTGTGCAATGCAACAATCTTATATTTTAAATTAGCCTCCCAAGTACGTATGTTTTCTGTATCTATTTTGTACATACGAGTAGATAGTCAGAGCCTTGGAAGTAATATTTGTGCAGCGTCCTGGAGGTAATTTTTCACATTAACAGCGGCTCTTCAAATTATCATTTTACTATAATTTTTATTATGATTTGTTATCAGAGAAGGACGCGGATAAAATACTTCATTCAAACCATTTTTTAGATTCTTAGAGACGGTCGTGTTATACGAGTAACTAACTAACTAACTAACTAACCATCACGCCGTTTCTCCGCAGCGGTAGGCAGAGAGGACTGACAGCCAAACAACTCGATCTTGGCATACACTTCCTGCTTCATTCACATTCATACATCGTCTCATACATTCTCTTCTATTATTCCGACTTCTGACATGGCCCGACTCAAGTATTTGATTCACTTGGTGCCATGTCTTCCTCGGGCGTCCCGGCTTCTTCTTCCATTCACATTCGCGTCATACATTCTTCTTACACTCCTTTCTTCGTTCATTTGCTCCACATGTCCAAACCATCTAAGCGTCCCTTTTTTAATCTTACTCATTACGCTTAAATCAGCCTTGCATTCTTTACGAATTTCAATATTTTTCACACGATCATACATGGTTTTACCACACATTCGTCTCAGAGATTTAATTTCTACGGCATTCAGTTTACTTTCATCCTTCCTCTGCCAATGTGAGGCATGATCACTGCCATACATCAGGGTTGGTATCAGCACTTCATTGTGGACTGCTTGCTTCGCTTCTTTGGACAACGTTTTGTTAGCGCCAACCGCGATCAGTCCTCCGTTATAAATTATTCTAAAATGTGAAAAAATATTTCCACATGTGTTTTTACCGCCCACGAAGTTCAATGTCTACACCGTATTGAATTAATAATAACTAAATTGTATTAGTGCCATTCATCAAACACCTTCTAGTTATTTTCGTTGGATGACTTACCTTTGAACGTCACTGCGACACAATTTCCAATAAGACCATGCAAATTCTAGATTTTGTAATACGTAACACAAGGAATTTTCATAATACCGAGTCCATAAAGCTCCTATACTGCTCCCTTGTGATATCACAGCTAGAGTATGCATCTCCTGTATGGTCTTCTATTTATACCGGGAACTTACACCATTTGGAGAAAGGAGGTTTCTTAGATTTTTATGAATTTAATATTTATTTATTTAATATCAACGGTATAAATATACCAATTAAAAAGTAATTATGAAATATGGCATTAGATCGTACAATAACATCGAAAAGTATATAAAAATTAATAGTTCGTACAGGATATAAATTCAGAGATATGCCTACATAAAAAAACATATTAGTAGACTTAGGTTAAATTAATATTGATTGAAAAGATATGATAGTATAGCCTCTTGTACTTACCTTCCGTGCAGTTAAATAGATCCGCCACATCTGCGTATCTATTACTAACTTCATGTAATATAGGTATAAGCGAGTGTTTGTAATGTTCAGTCCTGGTGTACGGGACGTGTAGGACCTGCAAAAGAAAAATAGTGTAAATATTTAGGCACCGGCAGATGGCGACCCTCGATTGCGAATGTGATTGCGGTGATTTGCAAATTCCCTTGAGAAAGACATTTGGTAGTTTCCCAATGGAGATGTTGTCGCTTCGAGCGTACTTGACTTATGGCACCAGCGAGTATAGTCGGTCGCTGAGGTAGCGGGTGTTGACGTCAGCGGTTGCTGGCTGTAGAATACTGTTCTTGTCTGGTAGCGGCAGGTCGACGTATCCAAGGGAGGAGATATTATCCGTTCTCCGGTTGAAGTAAAAAAAGAGCGCATACCATTGTGCGTACGCTATTTATAGCGCACGCGGTGCAGCCGAACATTATGTGCTGGATGCACGTATTGCGCAATCTTGGATTGGTATCGCATGTGGTGTGCAATAATTTATATTTGGTTATAAAGAAATAAGTTATTCTCCTTAAATTCATCCACTTTGTAGACACGTTCGATATACTTGGTGTTGTTACATTTAAACAGTATATGTTTAAAATAATATGAGACAACCTGCAGATGATATCTGCTACAAAACATTAATGTTTCATCTGAAACTACCGCTACTTTCCACCCGGAGATCTATTAATGATATTCTTATTCTTTTAAATAACTGAATAACTTCATAAACCGCCCTCAAATGTTAAGTGCTATAAGTATCCATATCCTTATTAGATCTACTCCATTCCACCATTTTTTCCAATGCACGAACTATTCATATAACGCACCACTAGTTCATCTTTATCAAACTGCCACCTATACAGACCTTTTCGGCATATTCCAAACCTCCCCGTGCTGCACCAAAGCAAAAATAATTAGTTCTGTATTTATCTGATAAGTATTTCTGTAAATTAAGTATCTACTATGTTAACTAACTAATGTGCTATTCCCATTCTACCCTATTATTATTGTATGACATTCATTATGTTTGTAGAAAATCTACGGGCGTTCAATAAATAAATTAATTATTGTTTTTTCTTAGAAAATATATAAATTTCTCTCTTAGAAAACGTTAAGCAGTTTTGGTGCAACCGTGCCTCTGTTGTTTTCTAAACAAAGTCACAGCTAGGTTTTAAACCAGCATCTTCATCAGTAACAAGAAAGAACGCTTGCCACTTTTCCGCGGAGGTCATAAAAAATCGAGAATATTACATTGCTTTTCATCTTAGAAAACATATAGTTATCGAAGTTAGAAACCTTACGACTCTTACGAGCATATTAAGGCTACAGTGCCCCATCGGAGCAGAGTTACCTATACACTTGAAGCGTTGTTGCACCAACTCCGACCTAACGAGCGCTGAGCGTTAAACGTTGAGCTTTCAAGTTTTGAAGTACTCTTTGAATTACTTATTCCAGAACACTCTAAACGTTAGTTTTTTTTCTGAAGAGGAAGATGATTTTTGAAATATCACAGCTCGTTTGTTGAAATATTGATTAAAGATATTTTATGCTGTACAGAATACAACTATCGTGTAAATATTACAACCGATTCAGCATGAAATAAGATGATTATTATTTATTTATTTTTAAATTAACGGGACATTGTCCAATTACGCAAAATACACAACACGAAATGAAATAAACAAGAGCTACAGAAAAAGAACAACACATACATAATACATTATTGACAAAAATAGGACAAAAATATTACAAAAATATACATTTGAGAGAACATTCACGTCTGAACATTCACCTGAAGGTTTTGGTAGAGTCCATGAAGTTAGGCATATTAAACGATATTCTTCGAAGTATATTTTCGTAAAGACCAACAAAAATCATTTAGACTGGTACCAAAAATTTCAAGGCCCTGGCTTGAGTTAACAAGCTTCTACATTCTGAATAGTGAAGAATGGAAATCACACTCGTTTTTTTACGTGAATACTGCACAACTATGGAATATCCAAATGGTGTATATTGTGAGGAGGAAAATAGTGGGGAAGGGAAGGATATGGGGAAGAGGGAGGTTAGAAAGTACCTGGCCATTCAGATCTTGTCACCAAACACGGAAAAAGCCTTTTCAACAACATTTTATTTTTCAATTAAATTATTTTTACCACCTTCCTGGATCATACATATCTTTAATCTAGCCAACTTCGCTCTCTTCTTATTAGTTCTTCAATCATTGAAAACTAAGGAATATTGAACAGTTCGGCGTCATGTCTTAGTTTCTAATACCTCGTTAAGTTGTTAATATTTCAAATCTGCATTACTCATAATGAAAATGACATTGCCAACTGCAAAAACATTAATAAATGATCAACTTATCAATGGCCCCGTTAAGGAATGAAAATTACCTCAAAGACGCTTTACACTTTGTTATGATTTGCAGCCCCTTTTAAAAAGACGTGTATTTTTTAAGGGTTCAAAATTGTTTTCTGACCTCAGACTAAATTGAAGGTAATTTCAATGTGGATCCAGCATTAAAAAAAGGTGCCTCCCTGTCATGTGCTACCTTTACGGCATTCGTCCATAGTAGTTCCAGCCGCTCCTCGCACAGTCTCTGGAGTTGCTTCTCCCAGCTGTGTCTGGGGCGGCCCACTTTACGTCTTCCCTCTAGAATAGCACTCAAAATTTTCAGTGGAATTCGACACACGCGCCCAAGCCACCTCAATTACGACTTTTATGAAGAGTAATAGTGGTTCGATGCTAATCTCCTCCCGGATCATCGAGCTTCTTATTCGATCCCATCTTGTGACTCCTGCAACTCCTCTGAAAAATCTCATTTCGGCAGCTTGGACCCTAGAACGTGTATGCTTGTTCAACATCCAGATCTGGTGACCATAAGTTAGCGTGGGACGATACACTGATTTGTACACTGCCAACTTTGTCTCGATACTTAGCTAGCTTTCCTTATCACTGAGATGTAAAGAGGACGGAGCACACCGCTTGCCGCTCCTATCCTACGGTTACCTATCTCAGTCGTGAGAATTCAACCCCAAGGTATTTGAATTGGTCAACCTGTGTCAACTGTGGCCCGTTAGCGAAGATGTTACACTAAGTTTGGTCTGTTCCTGTAAGCATAACCTTTGTTTTTGCGCTGCTCATCCTCATTCCTACCGCCGTGCACTCAATGAAGCGGTTAATCCGCTCCTGTAGCCCCTCCTGGGACGCGGTTAACCTCCCGATGTCATCGGCAAACAATAACGAGCTGATTTCTCTATCCCCAACTGTTACTGCATCCGGTGTTTGACTATTGGCTATTATATAACTCAATTAATACAATCAACAGCTGTAATACATGAAAATAACAGAAAACTATTTTATTGCATTCCTCGAAATTAGAAACTATTTAAATAGGACGACCCATCAATGTTCGCAAAGTATTTAAATTATTATTTTTTGTATTACGAAAAATTTATAACAACCATGAGAAGCGAATGCCTTCGTAATTATTAAATTCCTCGGAATAATGTTGCCATTTAGATTTACATTTCCCCGTTCAATTGAAATAAAAGTCTTTCTCGGCAAAAACAGCAATTTATCAAACAGTTTTTATGACAGCATAATTACTCTTTTACATTCAGATTGCAAAATTTAAATAATTTTTCGTAAATCGACTTGTATCGGCATATTTTCTGGGAAAACATTTCCTTCTACATTGAAATAGTTTCACTGTTTCATTGGAATAAAATTTTTTTTTAAACAATACGTACAAACGGCTTTTGTTAGTTATAATAAAATTTATAGTATATTTTCATAAGAAGCAATCACTTTGTGGTTTGACATTATATTAAGTAAATGAAACACCTTGTTATAAACCACGAATATATTTTATTTTCACCAACCGGTTTCGCATAACGCAAGCTTCTGAAGCTTCAGCTTTACTTAATAAATTTATAATACTTTAATCGATTAACACTATTTATGGCATTAATATATTTACCTCATTGATTGGGTAAGTTTACAAAATAAAAATTAAAAAATTATGTCAGCTGATTTTTGTACGCAAATAAAATACAGGTGATTTTCAGCTGTGCATTTCTGAATTTTATTAATATTATTTAACATTAAAAATAATATGGGTAACGTGAATATTTTGTGGGTAAACTAGCTTAACTATCCGAAGTATTAATTACGAATTCCCTTGTACTCTCACAGGAAATACCGAATAAATTGTATAGTTTCAAATGGAAAATGCCAAAATCAATCTTCGCTGTATCGCTAATAAAAAAGAATATTATTCGATATCGAAAAGCACAAGGTAATTGAGCGTGAGTGAGTGGTTACTATCCTTGGTTATGAATCCGGAGGTCGCGGATTCAAATCCTAACGTGCGAAAGTAAAATGTATTTGATTATTTTATTTATTTTTTATTCACACAAAAAAATTACAAGCATGAAAATTACACATGAAAACAAATAGAAAATAAAAAATGTAGTCCTACAATGACAGTTTATCTGCAGAATCTACCAAAATGATTTTTTCCTAATAATAATACCCCTTTTTTCAATAATTTGTCTTATTTCATAATTTCTTAATTAAAAATAATATGCGGTAAATTTGCGGCACGTTCCACAGTAGTATCGCCTTAGTGAAAGACAACCATTCAGAAACAAATCGTTACTTTGAATGACTTTAGTCGTGTTTGGTGACCAGGTATGAATAGCTAGGCACTTCTCTACCTTCCTCTTTTCTATCTCCTTCCCCTCCTCCCTCTCTTCAGCCTCACAATATAGTAGGTTTTGTAAGCACTAAATCACTTCCAAAACCTATTCCGATTCCGTTACAGCGGGGACTGAAATAGAGTAGATATCGTATTACTTAATCGTATTATTACATGATATTACTTATACCTGTATATACCTTAGTTATTATTCCTATATTATACATCATTCCTTTTATACATTGTTAGTTTGCTCACTTTTTTGGAGATTGAACAGTTTTTAATCAATATAATTTGGGTGACTTTAAGCTCTATAATTGTTTTTCAATATAAAAAAACTATTATTAATGAAAGAAATTATAGTATTCATGAGCAAACCAATAATGAATACGTATATTATGATAATATTAATGCTCAATACTACTATTATACTTATGTTTAGTGATAGTTTACTATGAATAGAATGTAAAATTATATACGGTAAAGCTCATCCTTGTTTTGACATTTGACATTCTAACCTCAAAACCGACCGGCCACAGATGGTGGGCTTTGATAAATTGAAACTTTGAAAGTTATTTTAATGAAAACTAACTTTAAGAAAACAATTAAATATACTGTTATTTAAGTTTGAACGACATTATTGATAAAAATATTGTACTGGAGTTCCTTATTACACAAATAAAAAATATATTAGAGCTACTAACTATAGTAATCAGTCTAGTCTTTAATGTCTGTATGTTAAACAATAGCAATACAATAAGTAATTATTATTTAAACGATAAACTTTGACCAAAAAAAATTATTACAAACTCTTAATAAAATTTTGAAATTTTGACAGCTTTCATTGCAGAGACTTTATAAAAATAATTTTGAAGCTATTGTTTAATAATAAATTTCTTACTTTTTGAAATTGAGATCTTTGTATTTGGAACATACAACTTTAAAAGTTGGTTTGTTTAAACTGCCAACTTAGAATTTTATCTAAAACTAGAACATAATTTTTTTTATGTAATATACTCCAATTATTATAATATTTTTCATGGGAATTGAATGCAAGTGTCATAAAAAAAACAGTAGCTTTCAAATTATACAATTTTTTTATCAAAAACTGAAATATAAAATTTTTCTGATGAACCGTATTATTTTTGGCAGGAACCGAAACCGCGGCCGAAACTTGTTTATTGGCAAAAACTTCAGTCGGTCACTAATATTCACGGATGATTTAAACAAACAAAAAAATAATAACATGAATGTTTTCACTTGTCGACCGAGAGCAATTAAAAAAATATGAATAAATAAACACACGAAATTCTAACTAACCAAAAACTAACTTGTCTAAACCATTTTTGGACAAATATTAACCCATAATAAAATAAAATATTAACTGCCATAATTGCATCATCGAAAATCACACGTGTATATTTTTTGTATAAAATAAAAAAAGCACAAACGTCATAATAACAAAAATGAGGAAAAAAAGAGCGGCTAATTTTTGTGTTACAGACTATATCGATGGTTACAGGTTATTAATTTAATAAAATACATACATGCGTGCCACACACATGCTGTAAGTACTTTCAAATACATATTACAAAATATATACATACATACATACATACATATGCAATTGAATTTGAATGAGAATTGAAAGAGGTGGGCTTGGGCGCGGAAATGAGTAATCTGAAAGTATGTTGCCTGTTGTATGCGGATGATGTGGTGCTGATTGCTAACAGTATGGAAGACTTACAGTCCCTTGTATCTAGGATGAATGAAGTATGCATGAAGAACGAGCTAATGATGAATGTAAGTAAGTCTAAAGTCATGGTGTTTGAAAGAGAGATTGCGAAAACAGTGTGCAATATAGTTATGAATGACGAATACTTGGAGCAGGTCGATGAGTTTGAATATTTGGGAAGTATGTTTACGAGAGATGGAAAGACTGATAGGGATATTGAAAGAAGGGTGAATGCAGGAAACTCCATTAATGGAGGACTGAACGCGGTTGGCGCCAACAAAAAGTTGTCCAAAGAAGCGAAGCTAGCAGTCCACAATGGAGTGCTGATACCAACCCTGATGTATGGCAGTGAGGCATGGAAATGGCAGAAGAAGGATGAAAGTAAACCGAATGCCGTAGAAATGAGATCTCTGAGACGAATGTGTGGTAAAACCATGTAAAAATATTGTAATTCGTAAAGAATGCAAGGCTGATGTAAGCGTAATGAGTAAGATTAAGAAAGGGACGCTTAGATGTTTTGGGCATTTGGAGCGAATAAACGAAGAAAGGAGTGTAAGAAGAATGTATGACGCGAATGTGAATGGAAAAAGAAGCCGGGGACGCCCGAGGAAGACATGGCACGATCAAGTGAATCAAATACTTGAGTCGGGCCATGTCAGAAGTCGGAATAACAGAAGAGAATGTATGAGGTGTTGTATGAATGTGAATGAAGCAAGAAGTGTATGCCATGATCGAGTTGTTTGGCGGTCCGTCCTCTCTGCCTACCCCTGCGGGGAAACGGCGTGATGGTTAGTTAGTTAGTTATACATACATACACCGTTATTTGTTAGCGCTAACAAAACCTACTATAATTTTTTTTATGTAAATACCGCACAAGAGTCCCAACTGCTGGGAATACCATAATCTCACTGGCTCCCACGGTTGAGAACAGCTAGGACTCTGGTGTGGAAGCCAAATAAAAAAAAAAAACAAGGAATGAATTTATATTTTTGTCTTTAAAAATTAAGATGAAATTCCTACTGTTAAAAATAAGCCAAGACGTTTTTCATTCCAATTCTCTGACTTCCCTGTTAGCAATCATAGTAAAGCTCAGTATTTTATTATATAGAAAAAAGTTTTCATAAAATATAAATATATATATAAAAAAATAACTTGTAATAATATGTCTGTTTTTTTCATTAAATAATAATATAATCAATAATCAATGATCACTATAATAACTGTCATAATTCGAGTAAAATAATAACAGATTATCCACATTCCCCGCGACTGGATTTAATGACATGGTTTGGTAGGCGGCCATTATTACTCTATGGTCTATAGTCTATCGCTCTATAGCTTCATTCGTATTATCCCCAATGTTTTATTCAGTTCCGACCAGTGTTGCCAGAACGAGCAAGTATAATAATCGTTAAATTTAATAATGATTGTGAATTTGCATTCCTACCTAATGACCGAGAAATTTTAATTCAGATTCATTTTTATAACAAATGTTTGTGGATCTCTGAACTCTGGGTGGCCTTTTGTGAACTTTGATATTTTGTTGTAGATTTGTTATTATTATTAAATTTATAACAACGAAACGTTTAACCTTCAATATTTAGCTGTGCTGACTATTGCATTCTATTATAAGTAAGATGTATTTGAAATCAAATACAATATTTAGCTGTGCTGACTATTGTATTCAATTATAAGTAAGATGTATTTGAAATAGAATACAATATTCAGCTGTGCTTACTATTGTATTCAATTATAAGTAAGATGTATTTGAAATAGAATACAATATTCAGCTGTGCTGACTATTGTATTCAATTATAAGTAAGATGTATTTGAAATAGAATACAATATTCAGCTGTGCTTACTATTGTATTCAATTATAAGTAAGGTGTATTTGAAATAGAATACAATATTTAGCTGTGCTTACGATTGTATTCAATTATAAGTAAGATGTATTTGAAATCAAATACAATATTTAGCTGTGCTGACTATTGTATTCAATTATAAGTAAGATGTATTTGAAATAGAATACAATATTCAGCTGTGCTTACTATTGTATTCAATTATAAGTAAGGTGTATTTGAAATAGAATACAATATTTAGCTGTGCTTACGATTGTATTCAATTATAAGTAAGATGTATTTGAAATAGAATACAATATTCAGCTGTGCTTACTATTGTATTCAATTATAAGTAAGGTGTATTTGAAATAGAATACAATATTTAGCTGTGCTTACGATTGTATTCAATTATAAGTAAGATGTATTTGAAATAGAATACAATATTCAGCTGTGCTTACGATTGTATTCAATTATAAGTAAGATGTATTTGAAATAGAATACAATATTCAGCTGTGCTTACTATTGTATTCAATTATAAGTAAGGTGTATTTGAAATAGAATACAATATTTATCTGTGCTTACGATTGTATTCAATTATAAGTAAGATGTTTTTGAAATGAAATACAATTAGCTGTGCTGACTATTGTATTCAATTATAAATAAGGTGTATTTGAGATCAAGTACAATATTTAGCTGTATTGTACTGAATTATAAATAAGATGTATTTGAGATCTAATACAAATTGTTTACCGCAAAAGATTCCCAATACCCCATAAGCAGTGGATTATGGTATTCCATTTTCGAGAACCTTGTTGAGACTGCAGGAAGTGGGGAGGAGACGGAAAGGGGAATAGAGGAGGAGGAAGGTTAGAAAGTACCTAGTAGACTATTCATATCTAGTTAATAAACCTAGCTAAAGCTATTTCAAGCAACACTGGTTGCATCTGGCACTCTGGGACGACGTGCAAATATCCATTAACGATAATTTATTAAAATATTGTGCATTAAAAACCCATATTATGTTCACACATTTTTATTAATCTGCATCGGGTTTTGACTTGCGACCTCTGAGTCGTTAAAATAAAAATAATATGAATCTTTAATGATTTCCAACAAAATTATGTTTTTTTTGTTTATTAACTTTACTGAAAAAGAAAAGGTAATATACCAATAGATTTTTAAATCAATTTTTATTGGAATAACTTAATAAAGCTTACCAACCTCATTGTAACATTATAATAATGTAACATATCGTAATGATATCGTTAAAAATTGTGTGAGTGCTCTGGTACCGGATAAACCGAGAGGTCTTGAGTTTGAGTCCCAGATGCAACGGTTAGTTGTTGACCTTGTTTAGTTTTCTGTGTCTTTTTTTTCATATTTTATTTGAGATTTTGTTAATATTATCTTCAGCTCAGGTATGAAAGCTCCATCGAAGCCAAAATAAAGTTAGCCTCTCAGAAGTTGGTCGTATTGTACAGAGCCCGCAGATACTCAAATCCCTTGACTCTATGCAGAAACGGGCGGTCGGTTTGATACCTTCGCCTATCTTAACAAACGGATTGCAATCTTTGGAGTACAGACGTTAGGTGGGAATGCTGTTCTTGTTCTACCGGTATTTTAATGGAAGATGCTCTGAGAAACTAGCGCCATTCGGCACCTGTGCATAGTCGGGAAACATCATACTTGCGCCCAACATTTGAACACGGTTGACATTTGTCACATGAGAACGTGTCGCTTCTACGACTCGTTGTGTTGAACAGCTCGGCTATGGAATAATCTGCCGACCTCTCTGTTTTCACCGTCCTACAACGTGGGTCTCTTCAAGATCCAGGTTCACTCCTTCCTATCCTCTAAAAGACCCCCCACACAGCATCCCCAAAGATAATATAGGCCTTGAGGGAAATTAAAACCGTAAATAATGAAATTTTGAATGTTTTTTTAATACTCTATTTCCTTTTTTCTTTTAATAAATGTAAGTTATATCAAATTTATTTTAACATGAAATGCCTCACTAAAGTATCGCTTGTGTATACTTACTGTATAATACTGTATAGCTTTTTTATATACTGTATAATACTGTATAGCTTTTTTATATACTGTATAATACTGTATAGCTTTTTTATATACTGTATAATACTGTATAGCTTTTTTATATACTGTATAATACTGTATAGCTTTTTTATATACTGTATAATATGTTGTAATTTTATTAGATGCACATGTACCTAAGGAGTACTGTAGGAATGATGTTAAGAATAAGTAAGAATGTATATAATATGTTAATAATTTATAAATACAGCATGTTTATGAATAGAATATGAAAGGAGCACTGTAGGAATACCACTGAATGGAATTAGTTAATCATTATTTTTAAGTTTATTATGGTGAAGCGCACTTGAAGTGTTAAATGACACAAAACTGCGCTATAAAAATGCTACGTCATTATTATTATTACAACGTTTCAGTTAAAAAGTTGTATTGGCTCGAAATAATGCATTTCAGTGATTATCTGAGTTCATAATGAAAATGTAACATACTCAGACAAAGAAGGGTGATCCTTGAACTGAAGCAAACCCTTTGTCTCATTAGGCAAGTTGCAGGCAAATGAGCTGATGTTAATTGGAATCCACGACGTATTAAAACTAATGGCCGCCAGTATTATTTCGGCTCTCGGCTCGAATTCATCGACGCATTTTAAGGATTAATAGCGACGTACTTTCGAGCAAAGGTTCCCTTATTTGTTTCATCACCCACTTTTGGATTATGTTTTTCATCAGTGCAAAAATATTTCAAATAAGGAACTCCAGTCTAATTTTTTTCATCAATAATGACGTTCAAACTTAAATACCAGTATATTTCGTTTTTTTCTTGAAGTTAGTTTTCATAGTTAAAATAACCTTCAAAGTTTCAATTTTTCAAAGCCCACCATCTATAGCCGGTCTGTTTTGATCAGTTTTGAAGTTAGAATGTCAAGTGTCAAAACAAGGATGAGCTTTACCGTACATTTTATATTCTATTCATAGTAAACCATGACTAAACACATGTAATAAAATTATATACCTTTTTAGAAAGTCTAACTCAAAGAATTATAATAATATTGAGCATAAATATTATCACAAAATTCGTATCGATAATTGGTTTGCTCGTGAATACTCTAATTTATTTCACCAATTATTTTTCTTTTTTATAATGAACAACAATTATAGAGCTTAAACTCACCCAAATTAAAAAAATAATTTTCGTCAAAACTAAAAAATATATATATTTGAAATCCAAAACAAACATGAAAAATAAAAATCTCCATACTAATCTTAAAACAGAATGCGCGCGTGACGTCAGATGTTCCAAATGCAATGGTACCAACATAACAAGGTATTATGATGGGATGATTTTTATTGACTTTTAAGTAACGATTTATAAATTCTATGTATAATTATATACTAAGAATCAGCGTTTGTTGATCTATATGAATACATACTTTTAAAGGCATTATATTTTTCAGTGGAGTTTCTTATTACAAACTTTATTTATATAAGAATTAAAGCAAGTGTGGTTGGAATAATATCATAATACAGACTGGATATTAGGAACCTATCGTTTTTTGTGTACGCGTTTACAGTAACGGGTATTGAGGAAAACCCTTGCTTATTTAATCGAATTTGATAACCGCAGATATTTCTACTGTCGGCCATTGGCCGCAGCTCTCAAACAAGCTTACATCACATCACTACCAAAACTGCTCGACACATTCATTAAACCTTGTTCGCGTCCGTTAAATCCAACGGGTAGTTATCACCAGCGTCAATGTATGCCGTAACTATCCATTGAAGGTTATGGTCGGTTGTACATTGCCGTCCCGGAGTTAGCACCCATAAAGTGTGCGGTCTGCGGTCCTGCGGTAGGTACCCGCTATAGGTACCTCAAACACCTGTAACCCTCCGCTTTCCCCTCTCCCCTTGCTCCGAGGAGCAGACGGTCGTCATGGCAACAGTCTGGAATCTGGTCGGCAGTCTAAACAACCCCCTCCAGTCTGGACCCCTCCCCCCGCGGCCTCCCGTCCGGCCCCGCCTGCAGACATCAATCATTGAGCTTAGCAATATCGATATTGGCCGCACAACGCATCGAAAGGCATTGCCGTAGTATGATATATACGTAACGAGATAGATATTACGCATACACGTGAATTCACTCGGAACACGTGGTACGTAATATACATACCCTTTATGGCTTCCTGCTTTTTGAAGTATTTTGGAACTCATTTAATAATTGCTTACAGTTAATGTAACTAACATGTAATTATTGTTCATGATATATTTATACCGATGACACTTAATAAATAAATACTAAAAAATTTCAGCTGTATTATTAATAGGTGATATGCCCACAGGCCTTTGTAAGAATTGACTTAAACTAAAATAAATCCAGAGACGGCAGCATTATTTTGACACAACGTATCTCTCAAAGATATCTTTAAAAAAGAGGTTCTTGCTGGTGTTGGCATACCTGGGGTTGATTACTCTGTTTTATTACTATGTTAGTACAGAGTGTCAAGCGTAAGTTAGCGAAAAGGGAAGGCGCTGTGGTGCATTTTAGTGTTGCCAGATTAAAATATATCCAGTATTGTAGGGTAATAAAAAACTCCAGTCCATTATTTATTTTTTTGAAGATGCGTAATCACTTTGTGGCGTCATAATGAATTAATTAATAAGCATTACTGTGTTTAAACCACTGTTTTTAATATACAAATATCTACATGCTCTCCTTCTCTTATCTGAAGCTTCATCATGGTTAAATTTAAAACTAATTAAAAATACAAAGAGGGAGCATAATGTATAGGTTACATATACAAAATATAACAAGAGGGAGACAAAATATAAAACGAAATAATGGAACAGTGAGACAGAGATATTCTCACATGTAACAGAATGGGACAACACATTAAAGAAGAAAGAGACAAGCCTCAAAGGAGGGAGGGATTAAGATTAAGAAAAAAGAAAAACACCTTTAGATTCACACAAAAATTGCATTTTGCAGAAATACAAAATAATGCACCTATTTTTTTAGTTTATTCAAATAAAAACGCTTAAATATTGAAGGATAATTGAGGCCATCTTTAATGTTGTTAATATGATACGAAATTTGTCGGAAGTGCCACTGCTTAAAATGGATATTTAAAAATAGTTTGTTAGGTTTTTAGTTTGGGCTCTTTAAGAAAGAAAAAACCAAACTAATAACCTGTTCTGTATATTCAAAATATTGGTTCTTAAATTCTTGGTTTGGGTATTTTCTTTCTTAAAAAATAAATAAATTAAGAACCTATTTTATTTAATATTTACAGTTGGCACTGTTGAACTATTGTCTAATGTCACGTTATACGGCATTAACTCTCCGTCGATATTTACGCGTTTATTTATGAATCTTAGAGGATTTAATTTTTTTTTTCTATTTTTTCTTATTGCGACTCGTGTGAGTAGAAAAACACATAATTAAAAAAAGGAAAATACTTTCAGATTCATAAAAATAAAAAATATGTGTATATGCGGAGGTACAAAAAAATGCACTACTACTTTCTTTATATAAAACGCGTAAATATTGAAGAAGAATTGACGCCAATTTTAATGTAAGAATGAAATGACATTTGTCAAAAGTGCCAACTGTATAAAATGAATATTTAAAATACAGTTTGTTAGGTTCTTAGCTTAAGTTTTTTTTAAGAAAAAAAAAACCCAAACTAAGAACCTAGAACCAATTATTTTATTTCCGCATATGCGATTATTTTTTATTAATTTTTATTAATCCGAAAGTATTTTTCTTTTTCAAAAATGATGTCCCAATGGGAAGATTTTTTTTTTTTTTTTTAAATTACGATTCCCAACTGGAAATATTTACGTAGAAATGCATTAAAATAGAAATCCAACGGATGATAATCACTAATATCAGATGAATTTATAATACTACTTCTTCCATCGTTACACGATGCAATCGACTGCTTTTACTACACAATTCGATCGAAACATAAATTATGAAACAACCAAAGACATTACAAACAAACGGACAAAACTGTAAAAGTTTAGATCTTGATTATGTAAAATCAATGTTTCAATTATCCAAACTTCACTATACATTTCCTCAAATATAACCCAAAACAGTATGAGAAATTATTTGCATGCTCTTAATTATAATTGGTGTTAGAGGTATGGAGGTGTAAATCTCTATGGCAGGTTATCGCGATATCTCAGCGATTTGGAGCAATTGCACAGCTAGCGACAGCTCCTGCAGCCATGTCCTATGTCTTTTAGAAAAAAAAATTAATTTCATGTTAAAACATTTTCAATCATGAGTATTTTATCAACCATTTATTTTTATTGTCTACTAGCTGAATTACCCGGCGTTGCCCAGGTTTATGAATGGTTTGGATTATTTTTTTTTAAATCTTAACCCCTACTCTTACTCCTACCCCTACTCCTACTCCTTACTCCTACCCAGCAATTTTTATCTTATTTTGAACGTCTACAATTACAAAATTTGGTTTTAAAGGCGAGAAAGGGAGATGGGGGTGGTTTTTCGAAATTGTAGAAAGCGACATTTTTCTTGTTTTATAGGTCAAGTGTGCAAAATTTCATCAAGCTCGGAATAAAACTGTAGATTTGTATAATAGAAGAAGAACAAGAAAATAGAAGAAGAGAAGAACATAGGAGAAGAAAATTTCATTAGGCGTTTTTATTAAGATATACTACAACTGAGACTTTTATGCGGTTGCATTTATTTATTACGTATAAAATTCGCCACTGAAAAAGGGTCATTAATAATGATGATTTTGTTAATTTATCCGCACAACTCATTTAAGTCGCAAAAAAATTGGATGAATCCATCAAAAGAATGCATTGTCCCAGCGGTCATTACCATTTCAACAATTCAATGCCGCATTGCAAATACACGAAGTCAGGAGTTAAAAATCATTAATAAATATTTTTTCCTTGTGTGTACCGTAAGGACCATTTGCTTCAAACAATAATATTTGTGATTATTATCATTAACCGATATTAAAATAAATCCTACAAATTTCATCAACAGATTTATAGTAAATTACCAGATGATTTTATTTTTTAAGATAATTTTTTTTTTATATTTTTCATTTATTTAAAATAAGGTACATATTTTTTTATAAGTTCATGATAGAATATATAAAGCAAGTTTCATAGTTTGTTGCCTTATCTCACACGAAATGAAACCGACTCTTTTGTTGCAAAAGTAATTGTTGATTACAAATTAAATGATTTTTTTAATTAAATTTATTAGGCGTTTATGTATTTATAAAATACTTAAAAGTAATTAATAAATAATTAATAAATAAATAATAATTATACAGACACATACATTTTTTTAAACCACTTCAATTTAATATAACGCTTAACCAGTTTCTACAATATTAGTAATTGTATATTCTATGGTAACTATAAGTTAAGTTACAATGCAATTAGATGAATGAGAAATCTTTTGTATAAACTACTATTTAATATTTAATTATCAACAAAGATTTAATCCCAATTCCTGTAACTCATACTGCTTTTGGACACCGGAATTTTAAGTACTTTTCGATAAGAATTTTCAACATTCTTCCAGTTAGCATAAAAAAATCTGATTCACAAAAAAAATTCAATCACAATATAAAAAAGTGGATTAAAAGTAATGACAGGGCATTTACCGGAAAATTCACCCAAATTCGACATTATTGATTTAACCATTTATGTAGCATATCTTAATATAAGTGTATATTCATAGGTATTATAAAATTATAAAATAAAATGCAAATTTATTGCCTCAGCGCAGGTTAGCCTAGTGAGGCGGGTTATGTGAAACTTCAACTTATAAATCTTATTATATTATTTTCTATTTTACTTTATAAACCACTGTACATTTGCATTATTATATTATACATGTATTTTAGTTATAGTTAAACATAATTACAATAAATATATTATAAATATTTTATTTCTATTACTTTTATTTATTCACTACTGTCGCTAGATGGCGGTGCTCCCTAACTCAAACGTGAGAAATCTTTCTCTATTGGGAACTTTAAAAAAAATAAATTTATACTTTTTTTTATAATTAGCTATTAAGATATATCTGTACTATTAAATATTTTATATCTATTATATTAAATAAAAATACATTATTATTATTATTATTATATATTGAGCATATACTTCCTATAAAATACAGGTTTCGAAAATTGACAAAATGTTGCATTATACTAACGGCATTGAACAAAACGACATTGCAGGTTTTAATTTAGGTTATGTTGGTCACGTGATAAGATCGAAAAAGCGCGATCGTTAGATGCAGTGCTAAGAGCAAAGCGACTCTCAGATGCTCCCGAAGATAAGACCCGAGAGTTACCTGTTACCTGTTACCTGTGCGCATTTCCAATGATGCCTGTCCGCATTGTATTCGGGTCAGGCTTGGACAGCCCTGGCCTATCGGCAGACACATCTGGCAGACATTTTACGGAGGTTTTTTCAATTTGCATTGTGGCAACGCTGAAACAATACGTTTATTTTTCTGCGGCCATCCATAAATCCAGAATATACGAATACAGGGACTGAACAATGCTGGGCCGACCACACACCAGCCATTATAGTCTCGGGCAGTGGGGCGAGGGGCGAGGGTACCCGGAGGGAGGCATCCAAATAAATGTTTTATAAAGTGATATAAATTGCGTGGAGGCTGCGCTGTGACGAGAGAACATCTTGCGACACTTCTGCGGACATCTCAAGACGCTGTCATCGCACTGCAAAAAATCTCCTGCTTATAAATTTCCCACAGTTATCATTCTGCACATTCCTATCTTATGAAATCTGATGAATAAGTTTCATCCTTTCTTTTTTTTACTTCTTTAGGGGAGAGGGAGGACGGAGGGGGATTATTTATTATTTAGAAAAATATTATTATAGTTTTTCGCTATATAATAAACATATTGTTTTTGTGTGATTTTTTTTAAATCAAAAAACCATTGTAACTCTCTTCCACTTATTAATTTTTTTTTTTAATTCCATTTTATTCCTTTGAAATTTTTAAAAATTTAATTTAAATCGAATTTAATAATTTTATTATTAAATTCTACGATATTCTAGTTTGTTTGTTATTGTGACAGCTGTTTCGGCGTTCAAAGGTATTTTCGACTACGTTTAGAAGACTTAATTTTGCATGGTGCCTAAAGTGATTTATTACCGCTGAAATATTTAAATATGTTACAAAGGGGAAAAATAATTTTCCTTACTTTATTAATTAATGTTACATTAGGATTAATCGTTTGTTTATTAATTTCGTGACCACTGTATTATGTTTGTGTTGGGAATCCAAGGAAGCAACGATATGCTCAAAATATTTTGCCATGAATTTTTTTAATGGTATAATACATAGAGTTTATGTGCTGACTTCACGGCGTATTTTTTTAATCAATATGTTTTAAGGAAATTAAAAACAAAAATATATTTCTTTCAACTCTCTGGAAATATGGAAACCTAACCTAACCTAACTGAAATAACAGAAATAAGGCACTTTTACTCGTTTTTTTTCCTGCTATCCATAAGGTTGGCATTTTCATTTTAGTTTTATGTTTTCATATATTTTTTTATAACGATTTAAAATGTCCCATTTTTGATTTGCCGCTAAAACGACTTGTTCGTTTTTGTTCGTGAATACAGCGTTGTAGACTTCACACCGGTCAACGTTGGTGACAGCAGTCTTACCAGCCAGTGGCGTTATCTACATCATAATGACGTTTTACCCATTTCGGACCGTTTCTTAATTTGCAGTTTTAGATCTTTTTTTAAATCAACCAATCAATCAATTTAGATATTTTTAAAATTATTAAGCATTTACAAAATTACACATTTTTAGTGCGATGTTCAGAATCAGAACAATAAACTTAAATCTTCCACATGTTTTGACGGTATCCATAGTTTGTGAAAATACCCTATTATGAGTATCGAATTAGCACGAAGCCAAAATTATTACCTTACAACTTAATCTATTCCATAAACGGCACATAGTTGCAAATCAGCAAACACGAAACCGTTAAACAATTTATTTCACAGAATGCTGCATTTCATTGAATTGGGCAGTTGCTGCATTAACTGGCTCCGGTAGAGGGTCCGGAGGCTGCTCTAGGGGTAGGGTTAGGTTAGGTAGGGTAGGGACGGGGAGTGCAGGCAGATTCCTCCGCCACTGATTCCATGTTTGTTCTAACAATAATGCCGGACATTCCTCCAATCTGAAGCCAGAATCGATAGAATATTTCACAAATATCCATAACTCACATCGCTACCTGAGATAGCGGAATAATTGAGGATGAGTCACAGAAAAACAGTTTTTTCGAAACGAAATATGTTATTATGCCGCTGTTTTGTAATAAAAATTATTACATATTTCCATAATTAGTATTTTGATCTCAATTCTACCACACCCTTCAATATGTGAGAGAGTTGTTGGTTGGTCACAAGTTGATCAAGAGCTGAAATCGGCGAACGGAGAAATTTAAAAATGGCAATAATCGTCGATTTTTTGTCAATAAAATGTTATTGACAGCCTCCGTGGTCGAGTGATTACGATCATTGGCTACAAATCCGGAGGTCGCAGGTTCAAATCACGGCATGCGCAAGTAAATTTTAACTGTATAATTTATAATAAGTTTGATGAACACATTATTGAAACACCATCAATTAATTCTTCGAGCGTTGCCGAGTTGGCAGACTCGAACCCACACCCTTCTACTATCCGGTCAGATAGGGTGTGGGTTCGGAGTCCTGCCGGCGACATTTATCTTTGCTCGGAAGGTTTTTTCAATTCGGATGAGTGTTTCAGGCTAATAATTATTGTTTATAAAAATAGTTGTTACCCTTTGCGCTATGCACAAAAATCTTGTCTTAAAAACTTTAGTTTATCAATTAATGTATAATTTGTGTTTATTTATTTATAGGCTTGTTGATACACTCCCGCATTTCATCTTGGATTACTCCGGTTATCGACAGAAGGAGCCACTAAGGGCTATATTTTGTTGTAGTCAGTATATGTACTAATTTGTTGTGCGTTTGTGACTAACTTCCTTCCATGCGAAATCTGTGCAGGGACACTTGAGGATTTAGAGTCCTTTAAAAATTATAGATTCGTTTAATTAAAAAATTAGAGTCCTTGACGTGCACCCCGAAGGAGTAACCATAAGTTACTTTTGCCAGGGTGGGAAAGTGGCGGGTAACCTCAACTGTATAATTAGTGGTACTTTACAATTTATTAATTTAAAATAATGTTTGCTATATTTTTGCGGAATGTTTCAGAGTGGTAGACACTTTCAATATCGCCCCGGTGAAAGACCACCATTCAGAATCAAAACGCTGCTTTAAATGAGTTTAGCTGTGTTTGGTGATCAGATCTGATTATCCAGTTACTTCCCCGTCTTCCTCTTCGCCGTCTTCTTCCGGTCCCCTTTATCTTTAGCCTCCCAATCGGGGATGTCATAGTCTCACTGAATCCAGACCCTTAGGAACAGCTGGACTTTAGTGCGGTATTACATTAAAAAAAACAGCCCTATAAGAGAACGAGCGTTTAGCTTTACAGGTGAACATTTGATCAACTGTTAACGGAACCCTTCAAATGTCAAAATGTCAACTGGAGTTAATCGAAATGAAAATAACAACCAAAATACCAACTGAGCTAAAAATGACGCTGAACTAGAAATTTATAACGGATCATTCCTTAAAAATTTGATATTCCCAGAAATCATGAAGCAACTGCTTTGATAATAATATATTTTAAAGGTAGTGCTCTACGTTTGTTTAATCTGAAACTCTACGGTCGTGCTATCGTTACAGTTCCACGTAGAAACAATATCTTCTGTTGCCATATTCAATAAGGCTTCTGAATCTCAATTGTCTTCTATTCAAATGCGTTCCAGAATCAAATTCTAAATGCAGCGTTTCTGAAAGCCTCCACAATACAATTACGGTAAAAAATATTGAAAACATTTTTCCAATAATGTTTTGTGAAAGGGTATTAGTATGAATTCTGAAAATAGACTTGTGGTTTTTGAAATCTTGCGTAGACATTCCTTCCTCTTTTTATGAAGATATACTGTGCAAAATTTCATCAAGCCCGGAATAAAACTGTAGATTTTTATACAAAACAAACAAACAAACAAACAAACAAACAAACAAACAAACAAACAAACACTCCTCATTATATATTAGAAGATAGAAGAAAAATAATATGTCATTGCATTACGTCATTGAAATATTCGGCATTAAGGGTAAATGGAACGTGACACGCGCTCAGAGATGACGCCAATTTACATATTTTGGAAAAAAAAAACTTTACCACGTACTGCTTTAAAATATTAAGAATTATTTGATGGCGGGTGTACATACGGAATATAAAAAAGGATTTATGTTCCTACTAGCTGATGTGTACCCGGCCTTGTTGGCGATTTTTTCTGTTTTTAATAAAGTTATTAAGTTGTGAATTCTTGCTTGTTGTTTGGGTGGCATAATTGATTTGACAGCGAAAGTAATGCCTTATGACGACTATTACTATATCTAAGCAAAAGAAACATTCACATAAAAATTTTATTTCATTCCAAAGATTTATTTTTTTCAAAATATATCTAAATAATAAAGTTCTTAAGTAGGTACCTACTTGTGTTTTCCATTTTTAAAATATTCTACCCAAACAAACCTTCTTCTTTTGAATATGTAATCTGTGATTTCATTCAAATGATTTCATTCAAACTACTCTCTAAATCTTTCCGGCACTAATAAAAAAAACTGTGCTATTTTCAGCGAAACCGGTCTAGTACTTTGCGAGAAAATCGAGGATAGACAGACAAACATTTACTTTTATATATAGAGATATATAAGATAATATACAAGTTCCATAATCGCCACCTTGTCGTATCATACGACCAGATTCTATATGCCATTGACATAGAAATCTACGGCTTGATTTGCTAACCACTAGTACAACCGTTTTGACTTCATCAGCAGAATCGTTACGCTGATCGCCATGGTGATTCTTTATTCTTTAAGTTCAGGAACAAGCGGCAGTCACTGGGCGCTAGGTCGGAGCTATATGGGAAATGATCAAATTGTACCCAGCCACATGACATGATGAGATCTTACGTTCGATGAACCTTCTGCAGATCCAGATGATCATTAATGACGAACGATCCCTCACTTCGTCTGTCATCGTGCACGTTTGGACGGACATCTTTAAATGTTCTGAACCACTTTCTTACCATGCCGTCTCTCATAGCGTTTTCTCCATACACCTCATTAAAATCTGTCGACATATTTCTACCGGCTTCACTCCTCTCACACTTAAGAAATGAATTACAGTTCTCAATGGTGTGTGCCATTAAAAAAAAGGCACTAAAATACGTTAACTCAGTCGAAAGCTCCCATAATGGCGTCTGTGGCTAGCCATTAGGTGCAGGTAGAACAAACATGCGCGGAACGGCGACGGCCATATTTAAAAATGGTATATATGCTCTTTGGTAGAGTTGGTACTCAGTATCGCTCTTGTGATAGACTAGAATTCAGAATCGAAACGTTGCATGAATTTTTTTAAACCGTTTTTAGGGATTGGATGTGAACAGCCATGTTCTTCCTCTTAAAATTCATCTCCTTACGAAATACCCTAATTGGGAACGCCATAAATACACTGGCCCTAGGCTGTATGGACTGTGATATATTCACAAATGCTTGAAATGACTCCATAGCAAGAAATCCTTCCGTTCCCTCTTCTGCTTCCTCGTCCCCTTTTCCTTCCGCAGCAAACCCATTTCCAATATGTATAAATTAATAATTGCACTGTTTCCAGGCAGTCTAATCTTGAATGACATCACATAAAATATATCAATTCTTCATAATCTTCACAGATCATACGAAAATCCACATATCTCAGACAAAAGTGTGACAGATTTTGAAACACAATACGTTTGTTTGAAGCGCTGCTGCTATGGAAATTTAAGCTGGGTATCCTTGCTGCCTTCTGCTCGCTACTAATGTATGCACAGTTTTTCCATTCTCCTTATAAGAACAATAGCTGTTCTATGACGAGTATAGCAGCCGTACCTATTTGGCTGTTTTGCAGTGAGACCGAGCTACACTTATATCTGCCCTGAAATAAGAACTTTGAAATGGTACTAGGAATATTATAGGTGTATTTATAGTTTTTTGGGTAAATAGGACAAAAACACTCCTCATAATCATAATACCAGAGCAAAGCAACTAGACAAGCTAAATGTACCGAAGTGTAATACTACTTTTGGATAAAGAAGCTCTGAATGTTTAGCTCTAAAATTATACAACAAACTCCCACTTAGTAATTCAATCAATAATTCAAACAAAGTAATTCAATCAATAAGTCCAGCAAAACTTGGTTTAAGGAATTGACAGAAAACTAATATTCTTAAAACAACGTCATAGAAATTTCTGGAAATTCCTCACCCAAACCTTTGAGTTAAAATACAGAAGTCGCTAACCCCCTTATTCAAAACCTTCTTCAAATTCTTCTTTTCTCACTAAATTCTCAGAAAACAACACCCTTCATTATCTTACTCTATACATAGTCAAGCCTCGTTAAAAGATCAATTTATTAATGGTCAAAAATATAAAACAAGTGTTAACAACGATACTGTTTTCATGTAACGAGTTAACAATCTGGATCAAGATTTTAGGGATATTAGTCAATCCATCCACAAAGTCCAAGATTTACAATATTGAGCAAGAACGAGGACTTCCTGGGGCAGATACCTAAAAAACTTTAATTTTAATTACTATTTTTTTCTTTTTGCAGGTAAGCCACATCATAATATGACTGCACTGTCATACGTTTCACTATGTGGATACGTACCTAACTCGGTAAGTGGCTAATCTGTTATTCTTAATTTATGGCCTATTTCCCGGAAAACTCACACGAAAGATGTCCGCACAAGACTGAAATGTAGGTTGCTGGCTCCAAACTTGCTCTCGTTCTACTTTTGGGGATGCTTAGTGGGGGTTGCTGGCCTTACGTATCCAGCGCTGAAAGTTGGGCACTGGATGGGCTGATTCTTTGCCTGATCCTGGTACTTGCGGTGTCCTAAGAGGGCCGGCTAGTTTTGAAGATGTAGGTACCAAGATATCCTCAGGCAGAGTTCAAGCTTCATTCAATAATTACTGTTTTAAAAAATATATATTGAATGAAACACTAATATATATTGATTAACTTGGCGGGTTTGCGATAAGCCGACGTAGCTCAACGGTAGAGCATCTGACCGGATATCAGAAGGGTGCAGGTTCGAGTCCTGTCGACGACATTTATCTTTGCTCGGAAAGGTTTTTTTCAATTTGGATGAGTGTTTCAGGCTAATAATTATTGTTTATATAAAAATAATTGTTACAAAATAATCGATTAAACTAACGCGAATATCACAAGACTCCTTATTAAAGCTGACTAATGGTTTCATCTCAGTGGCATCATCTGAAATATGTGGAATAAATGCTCGTCTTTTACAATATGTACTGTTTTGTACCTATAATATAAAAATAAAAATATATTTGATAAAGTAGTTTATGGTAGCTTATTGGTGGCATATATTGATTGTAAATTAGATGTCCTACCACGCCAATAATATAACTAGCCAATTGTACAATTTTTACACTGTTGTAACAGGCAGCCTATGCCTATATGTACGCTTACGGGCAGAACGGTCTTCACGAAGCAATGCAATTGGCTTAGTGTGATCAACAGTATGTAGGTAGGTATACTGAATAATCATCGCCATTTTGGTGATTTTTAACTCATTGAGCATTATACAAGATATTTTATCCACATTAACACTAAGGCATCTCCCTCATGGGCCGGTAAGGAATCGACATAAACCGGGTGCAGCAATAATGTAGGTAATGTTGCGCGATAGCTCGCTGCATGGACTCGCATTCGAGTCTGCAGATGTCTACAGATCGTCGAGTGAGTCAAGTGACGACAAGGCTGTGGAATTTAAAATTTATTTACATTGCTTTTGTGATATTATTAATGTGACTAATTAATAAAATCGTAAAAACATTTCAAATGAGTTTTTATCTAAAAGAAATTTAATTAATAGTTTCTTAAGTGATCTCGGCGATGACTCGATAATATCGAGAGGCTACTGAAACCACGTACCGCTTGGTTTATACTGTAATTAAGAAGCACCGCTCTCACGCCGTGTACGAGCGCCAATATGGAACGGAGCACTCCCGGAATCACGCATTTTTACAGCACCGGGTTTATGTCGATTCCTTCCCGGCCCATTGGGGAGCCACCTAAACCGATTGAATGCTCACGTGGAAACAGTTCTTCTCAAATATATATAAAAAAAATATCACAGGAAGTATAAATACGATACCAGCACCAAAGCAACCTTCATCAAAGTGTGTATTTCTACATCTTCTTCATTTGCAAATCATCGCTAATTTTGAATTAACTGTATTTATTATTCGATTAAAGCGTTCTTTAATTTCAAAATAATAAGCCTCGCGTCGCTTCAGCATCAATCCTCGTACCTTCGAGCGCAATGAATGTTGACGGCAACGGGCACACCAGAATAATGAAATAACAATCCGCAGTTCCTGTGTATCTGCTCTCCCAACACTTTGTATGTAATTTCAGCAACAAAGAATGCAATTCTGACTGCGAAACATAATTGGTGGATGCAATTTATTTTATTGCGTAATGGCCGCATAGAACGTAATACGTATTTAAATAATATCAAATTATTGTCTTCCAATCAATGGGATGGAATCTCCATACTCAATTGTCCACACATCCGCTGGAATATATCTGCATAATGTGCAGCGTTGCACAATGCACTTGTGGTTAGATTTTAGCTGCTGCAATTTCCATAAGCATTATTGAGAGATATTTACACACGTTATCAAACAGACAAATCTTGAACATACATAACGTAACATAAATACCTGTGGCGTATCAAACTAGCGTTACGATCTTTTAATTAATTGGTAATCTACACATTTATATATGACATTATATTGAAATAAAATATGTAAAATTAAATCTACTTGAATTTTTAGCAGAAGCATAGAGAAAATTGAGAAAAAAATAGAGAAAAAATCATTAAATCAGTTACAGATATAGCTATCGCAGTTAATACGAAAAAAAAAATTTAACCCATTTAGTAAAAAAAAAAACTCCTTAGGGGCGCTGTACAAATATTACTTCATATTCTCTATCTAATTGTGTACAAACAGATATAGAAAACCATACTTACCTGGTAAGTCAATTCAGATAAAAACTGTTTTATTAAAAAAATTTAAGCTTTGAGAAAAAACGGTTTTTTACAGTTGCTGTTTTATGTTTCCTTTTTATTGATATTATATTTATTAGACGATTAGTGGCAAAAGAAGGGCTGGTATTAATTTAAAATATTTATGTTTTTATTGTTCAATGTTAGGATTCAAGAATTTTTATTTAATGACCTTAAAAAGCTTGCAAATTCTGCTCAGTTTTAAATACGAAATTATCAATAGTTACTTACATTTTTTACACACTTAGTTATTTAAATATTTATTTATTTATTTTCAAAAACAGTATAAACCAATACATTGCAATATAGGTAAGTAAAAATTACAAAAAGTGAATGGTTAACAAGTGAGACAAAAAAGAAAAATTTCAAATGTAGGTTTACTATGATGATATTTCACGTTTAAATACGTTGTAGGACATGTGGAAAATATCAACATTTCCTGCGAGGCAGTTAATTAGCCTAGTGATTCTTCCCAAAGGCATCACTATTGGTAAGTTAGTTCTGCACCTAGGAAGAATCAAAAGCCTGTGTTGGCGGCATCGCGCAAAATTATCCGGGACATAGAATCCTATTTTAGCCAGAATATCTGGTATTGAGATTATACCGTTTAGAAGCTTATACGCCATCAGTAGTAATGCAACATCCCTTCTGGAACTAAGGCTGCATATACCCAGCATTCCCGAGATAAATGCTGTTGGAAACAGCCATGGGTAAAAACCAAACTCTCTCATGTAGAGGTATCGTAAAAATTTCTTTTGTATCTTCTCGACCATTAGTACATAGAAAGTGTCCTCTGGCCCCCATACCTGAGATCCACTATCGAGAATGCTACGCACTAAGATAAAGTAGAGCAGCCTTATAACCGCAAGGTTGGTCAAGTCTTTTGAATTGTGTATGACAAAACCCAACATTTTAGTGGCTGATTTGCAGATCTTTTCAATATGAGCGTGAAATGCTAGGCGAATGTCATACACAATTCCTAAGTCCTTGCAGTTCACCATGTGCTTCAGTGACGTATCTTTCATTTTGTAGTTAAAATATATGGTCTTGTGTGCCCTTGTAAAGCACATAACTGAGCATTTTTGGAAGTTGAACCCAAGTTTATTTTCAATACTCCAGTCAATTATTGCATTGATATCTTCTTGGAGCTTTCTACAGTCCTCCAACGACCTTATTCTCAAAAAGAGTTTAATGTCATCGGCGAAAAGTAGAAATCGGACGAATTTTATTTTTTTCTGAATATTGTTTATAAAAATTAAAAACAATAGGGGTCCTAAATTGGATCCCTGCGGCACACTAGAGTTTGCAGGATACGCGAATGAGTTGAACTCACCATAGGACACGAATTGTTCTCTTTCACTCAGATAGCTACAAAAAAGTTTCAATAAGTTTTCCGAAAAACCAATTTCTTCGAGCCTATTAATGAGCACTAAGTGATCAACTCTATCGAAAGCCTTTGCAAAGTCATGGTAAGATGTGTCAACTTGCTCGTTGTTATCGAGTGCTCTCGCCAAGTAATCTGTAAATACCATTAAATTTGTAGTAGTAGATCGGCCATGTCTAAATCCATGTTGTTGTTCGATCAAGAATGGTTCAACTTTGGCATATACATATTTATGGATAATTATTTCCAATAACTTAGCAGGTGCGGAGAGAATCGCTATAGGACGGTTGTTAGTTGCTTGACATTTGTCGCCATCTTTGTGTAAAGGGGTGACTTTCGACATTTTCCATATTTTAGGAAAAATTCCGTTTTTAACCGTAAGATTAAATATATATAGAAGTGGCTTACATAATGGTTCTGAACATCCCTTAACGACAAAAGGTGGAATGAAGTCAGGACCGTACGATGTTTTTGGTTTAAATTTCCTTACTGCTAAGCGGTAATCTACAATTTTAACATTTTTAATAGATATATTTTGAGCATTATTTGTTGATCCAATCTGTCCTGGAACATAAGATTCAAAATCAACTGTTTCTGGATTATAGACAGATTGAAAATACTTTGCGAAGGCTTCCGGTATGTCGGACCCTTTGTGTGTGCGATCATTCAGATTAACATGACTTAAGAAACCTCTGTCACGTTTCTTGTCAGAAATGTACTTCCAGGATGGTTTCGGATCATTTTTCACGTTATTTTCTACCTCCGATATATAATTTTTGTGGGCTATTGAAATATTGCGTTTAATTTTAGTACAATAAGTTTTAAATAACTTGTGTTCACTTGCCAAACCTGATTGTTTCCACCGCCGGTGGTGTATGAGCTTCATCTTTATGTCCCCAATAATTTCGCTCGAAAACCATTTAGGGTAGTTTTCCTTTCGAGGCCTTTTTTTCCTTGGGAAGCATTCATCAAAATACGCGAATAGGGTATCGTAAAAGTATTTAACTGCCTCGTCAACATCGGAAATCTCTAAGATAGCCTGCCAATTGTGGTCACGCAGTTGGTTGTACAACTTCTCAAAGTCTCCCTTGTAAAAATTCCAACCACGGAAGCTATTTTCTGAACGTTGATTTTTCAACGGTCTGTCTTGTTTAAGGCTAATTTCTGACAACAGTAGGTACTCACATAGATGCATTGTTTAGCACACGGCGTGTTTCAAACTTTTTATTCGAGTACAGAAAAGAAAAATTCAGTAGTATTGATAAAAACTATTTAACCTGTCAAATTTTAAAAATATATAGATGCACTTGTTGTCTCTTTTTCCCTAAAAACAATAAGTTAGTGTAAGCAACACAAAACTCTGTTTCTCAGTGACGTATCATAAGGACATCACTGCCGGAAGTGTATACATGTGTACAATCACACAATCCGTAAAGTGCGTCCTGCTTGAGACAACTGTAATCGCGCGACCCTAGCATACCGGTAGTAGGCACAGAAATGAGAACCACGTGTAAGTCAATGTTACGAGCGTCAAAATAACAACATTAATACAAAAATAAATGAAAAGGGGATAGCATTGCATTCGATCAAATTTCAAAAGAATATCAATATAAAAAAATCGCTTCCCCCGAGGCAATGACCTCTTCATGCCAATAATGTCCAAATACAAAAAAATTATAAACGCAATCAAAAAGCGCCATCTACAGATCTTTTACCTCAGAATGTGATATGACTGATATGATATATTTCTATACACTTCAATTTATTTAATTCGGCGAAAGATATGCATTCAAAAACGCATCGTAAGAAGGCGAATCTAGAGGCTGATGAAACTCCGAATAACTGCATTATCAGGGATCTCAATAATGTTGTTAAGCAGTTCGCTACGTCTGGTGACTTACCAGGGGTGTCAATTCCATGGGGTGAGGTTTGTCCAGGTCTTGGCGGCGGGTGAGTCTACACATCAGCTACGTGGTGGGCCGAATCAGGAGAGGCCGATCGAAGGAGATCCCTTGGCTTCTCCAATCGGACTCCCTCGACACATCGCCTTGCATCACAGTAGAAGGGATGGATTGTTATGTCCGTCCACCCCTCACATCTTTTTCCTTCCCGGAGCTTTCGTCCCTTCTTTCCTTAAAATACTCTTCACACAGTATCCCCAAAGATGGCATAGGCCCTGAGAGAAATTATTTTCCTCAGGGTCACCTATGCGGCCGTTCCGTGCAATTGTTGATCCAATATTTTACCTCAACGCTGTGCAAATGCACAAATATGCATTTCCCAACGAAACCCTCGATCAAAATTTACGATCCATTTAGGATATTGATTTTTGTGGATTTTAGTTCCGCTCAACAGAGGACTAGTTAAAAAATGTCACCGAATGTCAAATGTCCATTATTGGTTTGCGATCCATATTACGCGATCCAAATATTGAATGACAAAGATTTATTTCCGTATTCAAATGTCATAAACATGTTTTTTGTATGTTTTAAATAAAACTAAATAGAACTTTACTTATTTTACTTATTGTAAGCTACCTTTTATATTGTTTTTCACGAAGGAGAAACGTCAAATGTCAAATGTATGAAACTAATAATGTACTTTCACTGCATTGGCAAAAGTCAAGCTAACACTTTGTTTTAAAGATATTTTTAATGCATACGTTTGTAAAGTACAAAATGTGAGTCTATGTATTAGTTTATAAAAATAATGATATATATTAACAGTAAATGCAATACTAATTCATCTCTGTTAATTTGACATTGAAAGTTTTTACTTTGATATCATTTTATTGTGTATAAAAGTGGGCGGGCACTATTTTATAGTCTAGGAAAGTGGTCGAGCACCTCCATAGACAATTTTGGATTAAAATACTTGGAAACGGGCAAACAGAGCGAATGCTCAACAAAACACCTGGCTGATCGGTGCCTGAGATTGATCATATGAAAAGTTGGGAAGAACGGCCGTTAATGTTTCAAAAAAACCTCCGATGGGACAAAACACTACCGTTTAGTAAACTTAGACAAATATCAGGATTTTTTCAATGAATTTAATTTTGCTTGATAAACGATTTTGTATTAAAAAGTGATGTACACAAAGTTATTGTGTTTCCTTTAAATATTTTGTTTAAAAAACTGATTATTTTGAATCGAAAGTACTTCTGCATGGTTTGATTAAAGATTCCAATACACGATAAAGGGCATGTGTTGTAGGAATTACGATAAATGAATAAATCCCTGCGCCCCCACCCCGTGGCAGGTAATAAATAAAGTGAACTTATTGTTTCTGACATTTTAATAATGGATCCTGGGCCGGGGGAACACAATTACAGCAGTAATAAGAAGAGGGGGCTGGGGGTTGGAAAGGGAGGGGTGTATGTTGGGGAAGGGAGAATCGTAAGGGGATGGGTGGGGCCGTAAAATCTGATGGATAACAAGTGCTATGCACCGAGACAGGAAAGGAGTGTTTTAATATGATTTTGTTGAAAAACACCCGTTAGAATATAACTTTTAAAATAAATTTGAGAACTGAAATACTGGTACACAGACGTATTTTCGAATCCTTACTAGGCATATTGTAAACTGACAATTTGTCAGATTAAGAAATCGATAATATAATAATTGACTCACTTTTAGTAGGCCAACATAAGGTCAATCGAACAAAGTTACGCCAAAAACAGTTTTTCAATTGCATTAAAATGTATCTCTTTTTTGTGGTATAACAATCAGGTGATCTGGAAACATCGCAAATGAAATAATATTCACCGATAGTAATCACGATATAAGACGTTATCCAAATACAACATTCCAGTAAACCTTCTAGTATCATAGCAACAATTGAAGACCTCCCCGGAAGAAGGATCTATATGAAAGATCAATTTTTTTCAGGAGAGACAAAAAACGGTTTCTCACATGATCGCAGTTACGCACACTACCTTCGAGTTTTCTATATTGGATATCCGTTTTTCCCTTCGTTTATGACTTTAATAGCCAGAAACGGCAGTTTTACCTTTTGAGGGTACGTCATTTTGGATAATATATATATATATATATATATATATATATCCATACTATTAAACAATTATACTCTAAAACAACACTACTTTACATGCAAAAATACAAAAATCAAGAAATAACAACAATCACACATATTCTAAACACTAGATATCAGAGTCAAAAACACTGGACTTCTTATAAAATGGTACTAAGCTCTACAACAAAATCCCACTATCCTTTAAAAATCACAACAAACATAATAAATATAAAAATCAAATAAATCACTGGATACGTTACATAGGGAGATCTGAAATAGAAAACAAATTAACACCAAATACAAACTAACACAGAAACCACTCAACTGCACTTAAAAAACATCGCCTTATTATTTATTTCATCAAGCACATCAATTTAATATAACGTAAGTTCATATTTTGTAAATGAAATCCTCATCCAACTCCATATTTTTTTTTTTTAAATTTAATTTAAATCAAAATTAATAATTGCCATTTTCAAAGGCAGTTTGAAAATTGCCTTGAACGCCGAAACAGCTGTCACAATAATAAAAACTAAAAATACTTACAAAAACTTAATTAAATTTGATTTACATTAAATAAATAAAAAAAATTATAAGTAAATAAAAAACATTACTTTTATTATTATTAATCATAGCAATGTTGCCAAAATAAAACCTAAAATGTCCACTACCTGCGTATTGCTATAAAGATCAGTATTCCATAAAAAAATAAAAATAAACCGTTTTTACGTAATATATTATATAGTCCCCTCTTCCGGGGAGGTCTTCAATTATAATGAAAGTTGACTGAAATAGTGAGTGGAAGGTCAGCAGTTACCAGTTAGCTGCAAGTAGAATTTAGTAGTCAATACCTCTTCTCGATACAGTTATTATTACAAAATGGATCGTGCTTCCCATTCCCCGTTACTCCGGAGTTTACTTACTGAGACTTCGTTACTTGCCACTTGCTGTGAGTAAGGAACAAACGCCTGCATTTTAACCGAAACATGAATACTCTGCATTGTGACTGTATGAACAGCAAATAGCCCTCTGTAAATTGTTTGAAAGTTAGTTAACACGTCATTTCACGCATAACTGTACTTCTGTGTGCTGTAAAACACATATTGTTAAACTTATTGTCGTGTAAGTGTTCGTAAATGAGTTATTTCAATACATCTTTTATAAAATTCATTTTTAGTTAGTTCACGTCACAATTGTATGCAAATCTTATATCTACCTGTATGTACAGTATATATATAAGTGTTTTATTGTGATAATAATGTAATCCATCTACCTGCCGGCTATCGCCGATGCAGTTCTTTAACATTTAAAAAAATAAAGAAAATAAGTTGGTGAAAAAGGAACACTTGATTTATTGAGAGCGGAAGATTTATTGCGTTTATATAACGACAATTACTTCAGATCAGGTCCATAAATCAAGTATACGAATACCTTCTTAACGCTAAATCTTCCGATGTGTTATAATAATTGCCGGAATTGTTATTTGTCTGTAAGTGGAACAAAGTCGTTTTAAGGTCGCCATTGAAAAACATTCAATTTATAATTTAATGAAGATTGAGAAATAGGTTTATGGCCTGTCTTAAAATTCCCAACGATAATTCGTAACCGGTTCTGTTGAAATTATGAAGTCATTAAGCTGAAACCTTTATTGTAATAGCAACCTAGTCGTAACTCTATATGCGTGGCCAATTGGACGTCATGAATCAATTCTAGAAAGTAGAAAAACTTTTAGTTTGTAATTTGGTTCGGTCGTCAATTAAAAACCCTAATGCATCTTCTTCCTACACAGGGGCGTCGTAACCACGTGAGCATTGTATGCGGCGCACTCAGGCGGCAGAAGCAGTGGGGGAGCTTTTCATGAGTTTGCTTTTCTTCATTATGTGTTTTTGAAGTTTGAAAAATCTCCATTAAAGTGTCTTATTAATCTGCACATATTCAATAGTTACAGTTCCGTGCTATTTAAAAATATTCCTCGCTTTGAGGTCAGTGCATACAATCACAAAGTTATTTTTTGTGAAGAATGTGAGAAGGTCGACTTTCACCGAGAAATGAGATTTTTGAGAGGAGTTGCAGAAGTCACAACATGGGATCGAATAAGAAGCTTGATGGTCCGGGAGGAGCTTAACATCGAACCACTATTACTCTTCATAGAAAGGTCGCAACTAAGGTGGCCTGGGCACGTGTTAAGAATGCCAGAAGGTCGAATTCCACTAAAAAATTCTGAGTGCTATCCCAGAGTGAAAACGTCCAGTGGGCCGCCCCAGACACAGGTGGGAGAAGCAACTCCGGAGGCTGTGCGAGGAGAGGCTGTACCTACTATGGACGGATTCCGTAAACGTGGAACAGGACAGGTACGCCTGGAGGCGCCTTGTCGATGCGATGGGTCCTCGACCCGAATAGGACAAGGGAAAGAAGATGTATGTATGCGTGATCATTAGTCATCAGGTTTATTAATAAATAGAGGTTAATTACCCTGATGTATGGCAGCCAGGCCAGGAATTGGCAGATAAATAATGAAAGTAAAGAGATTGCCGTAGAAATGAGATCTCTTTTTTTTATATGAATACCACAAAAGAGTCCTAACTGCTCCCAACCGTCTGGAGCCAGTGAGACTATGGCATTCCCAATTGGGGAATGTTGTGAGGCTGAAGTTATTGGGGAAAGGAAGGAGAAAGGGAAGAGGAAGGTGGGGAAATACCTGGCTATTCAGATCTGGTCACCAAACACAGCTAAAAGCCATTTCAAGCAATGTTTCAATTCTGAATGGTGCTCTTTCACCAGGGCGATACTGAGAGTATCTTCCACTCTGAAGCGAATGTGTGATAAAACCATGAATGATCGTGTGAAGGCTGATGTAAGCGTAATGAGTAAGATTAATGAAGGGACGCTTAGATTGTTAGGACACGTAGAGCGAATGAACGAAGAAAGGAATGTTTGAAGAATTTATGACGCGAATGTGAATTGAATAAGATGCCGGGGACGCCCGAGGAAGAGATGGCACGATCAAGTGAATCAAATACTTGAGTCAGTCCATGTCAGAAGTCGGAATAATAGAATAGAATGTATGAGGCTATGTATGAATGAGAATGAAGCAAGAAGTGTATGCCAAGATCGAGTTGCTTGGCGGTCCGTCCTTTCCGCCTACCCCTGTGGAAAACGGCGTGATGGTTAGTTAGTTAGGTAGTTACAGGTTAATTCTAATTTACAAGTTTACGTACTGAAGAGAATCTAATGTTTCATATTCAATAATAGAAATTGTCCCCAAATGAAATCCCCAAGGTGGATGTGATACAATGGCAGAATTATGAATGAGGATATTCGAAAAAATTCGATGTATGCGAAACGAACAAGCTTAAGAAAAGTATGCTACGACGATTTGAAAAATCTGTCATCCACGTTGGAGATAAAATAACAGTAAAAAGTAAAAACTATTTCCGTGTTAGTGATATATCTTTGTATATCTTAATTATTTGTAATTTCGTAACATTAATTTTTTTTTTTTTTGTTTGAAGAGTTTTAATCACTATGTACTCAATAGGAACATGAACCCTGTTTACGAAATAATAAGTATTCTGAGTTTGCTAATCGTTTATTAGAGACAGGCTTCAATAAAGAAAAACTAAGTTTAAACATTCAAATATTAATACATATTTTAAAATGTGTGACTCAGAAACTTTAGATATAAACAGAAAAATTATATCTATTAAAAATAATTTAGTAAAAAAAAAATAGCACCCTGTAAATCACCTTTGTTAACCATGTTTCTAAGTTGTTTTTACATTAAGATTGTATTATTAATTGAAAATAAATACGAATTTCTTCCATAAATGTACACTTTGTAAAACTTTGTAGCCGTTATTAATAAAATTAAAACGAAATACTTAGTTTACTCCACTGTTTAATATATAAATATCAACATGTGAAAAGGAAGTGATTTTAAGTGAAAACATCGGCCTAATAATAATTGGATGATTTGTATAGCGCCGTTTTTGTAAAAAATCACCTCAAGGGCGCTGTACAAATATTTCTTAACTAATTATATACAAATAGATACAGAAAAACATACTTACCTGGCAGGTCGCTTCAGATGAACACAGTTTTTTTAGAAAAATTTATTTATAGAAATGATAGTTTTACATGGTTATTTGTTGCTCCTTTTCTATTGATGTTACATTTATTACCAGATTGGTGGCACAAGAAGAGTTGGTATTTATTGAAATACTTGTAATTTTTAGGACTGAAAAATATTAATAAAATTAATTTTAGGGCTCGAAAATATCTCTAAAATGACCTCTCTCTGTCAAAAGGTATCTTTCCAGACAAACTAAAAGTTGCAAAAATTATTCCTATACATAAAGACGAATGTAAAAAAAAATGTCCAAAATTATCGTCCAATCTCTATACTTCCAGCTATCTCCAAAATTTTTGAATGTGTCATCAAAGAAAGACTATTGAAATATCTTGAACAAAACAAAATTCTCACCTCAAAACAATACGGTTTCAGACGACGATCTAACACTAAATGTGCAGCTTTCGATTTCATATCAAATCTGCAGAAACATATTGACCATGGAGATTTTACAGCGGCAATATTTATTGATCTAAAGAAGGCGTTTGACACGGTGGACCATAACATATTGATCGAAAAACTGAAACATTTGGGTATTGTTGGTACTCCTCTGGAACTTTTCAGATCTTACCTATCAAATCGCTTTTCGGCAGTAGAACTGGGTGGAGAAATGAGTGAATTGGGTGAAATAACATGTGGAGTGCCACAGGGATCAATTCTTAGACCGTTGCTATTTCTAATATATGTTAATGACATAACAAAGTGGGGCATTAAAGGAACTCTTCAACTTTATGCGGACGATACTGTAATTTTTATAACAAAAAAAACCTAGCGGAACTTGAAATGGAAATGAATGCCGATGTTTCCCATCTCACAACCTGGTTGAGAATAAATAAACTGACCCTTAACGTAAAAAAACGCATTATTTACTATTCGGCAACAAGAAAAATTCCAGCCTCGATATCAAAATTGGTGACAACTGCCTCGAAAAGAAAACGACAACAAAATATTTGGGCCTTATAGTAGATTCTCAACTCTCGTGGGATCTCCACATAAATCATGTAAAGGAGAAAATTACCCCCATAACTGTTGTGCTATATAGACTTCAAGGATTACTACCCATTCCGTTACTAACTGCAGTATATTACGCCATGGTACATTCACACATTTCCTATCTCTGCTGTATCTGGGGCTTTGCCTCGAAGAAATTGATTGCTGATCTGCAGGTGGTTCAAAACCGAGCCCTCAGAAATGTTTTTTGGACTTCCATGGGACACTCATGTCAGGGACATCTACTCAGTTTCCGGTATCCTTCCAATCACGATCCTTCCTAAGTATGAAATCACCAGCACCATCCTACAAATTACTCAACAATCAACTCACACTAACGTCAAACCACTTTACAATCAAGACATCCACAACCACAATACTCGAAATAACAATAAAATCCGCATTCCTCAAACACACACTACAAAATATGGAATAAAATCTTTAAAACTACATTGCCTACACACTTTATAATTCGCTTCCAGATATGTACAAAACCATTCAGAAAAATAAAAAATCCCAAAATGATGGTATAAAGGAATACTTTTTAAGGATTTTTAAAAATGAAAATCAGTAAATCCATATTTGTATATTTTGTTGTTCCCTTATATGTTTTCTCTTGTGTGTTGTTCTATTTAACTTGGCCTTATAAAATTATTTCTGTCTGTATGTGAAACTTCTATTTTTTATATTTTGCTGTCAATGTAAAATTGTATGTACTATCTCCTACTTATGTATTGTAAATTCCTCCCGTCCTAAAATGAGTTTTGAAACTCATCGGGATTGCTTTAGCAAGAAATAAATATATAAAAAAAAAAAAATAAAAAAAAAAGCGTTAGAAGCTTTTAATAGATATTAACTTTTTTTTTTTTTACACTTTGGTTATTTACAGTGTTGCGGGCTGTGGACGCATTTGCGCAGCGATGCGTGAATTTTTAATTTTTAATTTATGTAATGACTTCAGGTAAGTACTAACCGGCTAGCCTAGCTAAGCAATTTACGGGTGAATTTCTTCAATTTATGGATACGATTGTCTGAAAAGATGTGTTTTAAGTTTAGTTCTGAATTCTGTCGAGTCTTTGATAATTCTTAAGTCATGCGGCAGTTCATTCCAGGCTCTAGGTCCTGACACTCCGAAAGCACGATCACCGAACTTAGTATTAGGTGTGCGCTTTGGTTCCTTCAACCTGCTGATGACGCTGCTGACCTAAGGGTGGACTGCCGTGAGTTGGTATTTTCGGGAATACACAGTTCTGATAAGTAAGCCGGAGCCATTCCGTTAAGTGACCTAATTATTATGAAAGCTTGCTAGATAAGTCTAAGTGATAAGGTATAGGTTAGATAAATTATGTTGTAAGGCGCCCTTGAGGTGATTTTCTCACGAAAACGGCGCTATAGAAATAATCCATTTATTATTATTATAACTGTCGCAATACTATCACTCATGTGTACGTGTGATTCCAGGACCAAATTTTAGTAGACCATTTTTAATTCATGGAAACATTTTTTTGGCACACCGACATCTGCACCTCTCGCAGCGGCGCTGGTGGTACAGCTAAAGAATGATCATTATAATGTCTGGAAACGGATCCACAAGTTCATACGTTTACCATTGATTTTGCTACGCTTCTGAATTCACTACACTTCTTTGTTGTTTCGCTGAAACTCCTTAATTGGCTAAACCGCTCATTAAAGCTTCATCAGTCGATGTTCTTCTGCGAAAAAATCGTACCTTCTGCCATTCCGGTACATCACAAAATAGCGATGGGCGTAATCAAGATAACGTTTCTGAAATCTTCGATTCGATTCAATTTGTAATCGAGATAATGTTTCTAACTGTATGTTCTCGTGTTTTAACACATACCTACATAAAATTCATTGTTTTATAAACCCGTGATAATGCAGAGGAAATAAAATCCTTTGTTTTTACATTAAATCAAGGAATTATATATTATCGTCGATTACGATTGGGGAATGGGTGTGGTAGGTAAAGGAGATGAATAATGAAGAGAACAGAAAGTAAAGTAAATTTACTTTAGCCTTGACCGCAGTGTTTGAGAGAGCACTCCGGACATCAACGGGAAACATATTTCAAAGTTTCGATAAGAAGTGGGATTGATATTCAGATACGTAGGTATGTTTATACTGTATAAAAGTAATTATATAGAATTAGAGATCGAGGTATTCAACATAATTATGAATCAAAATATTAACCCTAGGATAGAAGCGTTCTTCCTTAGCCAAAATAAAAGGGGGGTATTTTTCTCCTATCTTTGTATAATCTGTGTTATTTAGGGTAATAAATATTGCGATCGTAATTGTTAAAATTGATAAAGAAATGTGTATAATTCACTAGTTTATTGTGTCTGAAAAGTGACCAGAA
>JAHDVE020010432.1:0-26948 GCA_022606495.2 Halesus radiatus
GAAATCCTCATCGAAGAATCCAATCTCCACAACGTTAGAACTCCAGTCACTGTCTGTGGGGATATCCACGGACAGTTCTTTGATCTACTAAAACTGTTTGGCGAATGTATCTAATTACAATGTGCATACAATAATTATAAATATTTGACTTAATATCCTGAAAAAAGATAGCTGGTCTGCTTCCTGATACTAGTTATGTGTTCATTGGAGACTTCGTCGATCGAGGCTACAATTCTGTCGAGACCCTCATGCTGTTGCTACTACTTAAAATACAGTATCCAGATAGGATTACACTGCTCCGAGGAAATCATTAATCAAGGTTTTTAAGAAATATAGATATATTAAATTCAAAACTCTAATTTGTTTTCATATTTTGTTTTTTATACAATACCTACAGACAAGTGTCTTCAATATACGGCTTCCACGAAGAAATAAACAGGAAATATGGAAATTCTAATGTTTGGAAATACTGCACAGATGTTTTTGATTACCTTCCACTCGCTGCACTTATTGATAGTAAAAACAAGAGAATCGTGATGAGTTTACCTAAAAATATATTTTCCATATTATATTTGTATTCTAGACGAGATTTTCTGTGTGCATGGTGGTCTTTCTCCAGACATTCATGCCCTAGATCAAATTCGCGAAATTGATCGATTGAATTAAGTTCCGAATTAAGGCCCATTTTGCGATTTGATGTGGTCTGATCCAGAATAGATCGATACTTGGGCCACAAACCAGCGAGGGGCTGGGTGGCTGTTTGGAGAGAAGGTCGTTGAGGACTTCTGCAGATTGAACAGCATCAAGCTGATCGCCCGTGCCCATCAACTCGTGCAAGATGGCTACCAGGAATGGTTCCGCAACAAAAATCTAGTGACTGTGTGGTCAGCCCCGAACTACTGTTACAGATGCGGCAACCTGGCATCTTTCATGAAGGTTGACGAACACCTGCAGCATTCGTTCTTTATCTTCAAAGATGATGAAAGGAGTAAAACTAGTACACATTACAACAAAGTTATGCCATACTTTTTATGACATTAGAAGAATGAGTACTAGTGTAATATGTATATAAATATTTTCATAGACCCATATGCTGCAATACATAAAGGATAAGTTGACATGAGTATATAATAATAATTTAAGAGAGTAAATTGAAAATTCAAGTGTAATTCAAAGCTGAATCAGTTCTGTGTATTTTGTATGTATCCTGAATTATTGAGTTCCTATTTAATTTTAATAGTATTTTTAATATTCCAAATCTCATATTCTTATTCTTTAAAGAACCGTTTTTTCTATCAAGTGTTCTGTAAACTGTAGACATTCATACTTTATATTTTTTTTATTCATTTATACTCATTTTATTTAATAAAATCCTAGCAATAGAGAGGCTTAGAAAAAAACTAACCATTCTATTCGTACATTCATATTTATTTAGAGTTTTGTTTATTCAATTTTACTCAATTTTTCCCATTTTTTTTTTTATTGTGTATTTGTGTTATTATCTACTATTTAGTATATGGATAATTAGGAGTGGGGAGTAATATATTTTATTTTTATTACGACAGTTCTCCAAAAGAAGAAAACTATAACACTACTAACCATTTAAAATTGATAGGCCAACAATTGTATGTTCAAAACTCACAAAAAAACACTTAAAGAAGACTCGAAGAATACGACCTTCAAGGAGCGAGAGAGCCTCAGCGATGTACATCTTTCCAACACCAACTCCAATATTGTTTATTTACAAAATAATCGATTGATTTCGCTCAGGAAAAAAATTATATGATAATAAAAACGATAGGGCAAGGAACATTCGGCAAGGTTTATCTGGTAAGCAAACTTTATTTATATATTTAACGGTATACTATGTAGATATATTTTTAAATACAAAGTGCGAGAGTAGTGGAATATGGAGAATGTTAATGTTGTTTATTTTTAATATATATTCTAATTGAATAATTAGAATTTAACATGTTCTACAAATATATGCATTCTATTTGTTTTTTTAGACAAATATCTTGCATGTCTTATATAAATTAATATTTAACATGCTATCTCCCCATAATTATCAATGCATATATTAAATAAACTACATTTTTATCTTATATTTATTTAGGCCTAGTACATTCCAACACGATAATTTGTAGCCATTAAATATGTTCTGCAAAGTCGCAGATTCAAAAATAGGGAACTCGATCTCATGAAAACCATCAACCATGAAAATATCATAAAACTCGTAGACTTCTATTTTACCTATAATAACAACCAGACCGAACAAGAATGCTACCTCAATCTCATTATGCCCTATTTCCAAAGTAGTCTTTATTCATACATCGAGGATCGTAGAAAACTCAAAAACCCATTCAAAGAAATAGAACTCAAAATCATTAGCTTCCAGCTTCTCAAAGCGTTATCCTATATGCGGGACAATCAAATCTGCCATAGGGATATCAAGCCACAAAACATTCTCATTAACCCATAGACCCTCGAAACCAGGGTATGCGACATGGGATCGGCAAAAAAAATAATCAACGGCGAGTAAAATGTCTCATATATTTGTTCGCGATTTTTTAGGGCTCCCGAACTTCTCCTCGGGTGCACGCGGTACTCCACTGAAGTGGACATGTGGAGTATCGGATGTGTCTTCCTGCAATTGATCGTATCAGAACCAATTTTCCCAGGTGAAAGCTCGGTCGGGCAGCTGATCTAGATAATTAAATTTTTGGGTACTCCTTCCTCGAAATACTTGAAATGTTTCAGCACGTGTGCGAACGACCCTCTGCTTGGTCTACCCAAGCTCCAGCCCCAAAGCTGGATGAAGGTCCTCAAGAAGTACAACCCACCGGCAGAATACATAAAATTGGTGGAGAACATCCTTGTGTATGATGCCAAACAGAGAGTCACTCCCGGCGAGGCAATGATGCACGACTTCTTCAAGGATCTGCTGGATCCCAAGTATGAGAGTTACGTAAAAAAACTGCCGGAGTTATTCAAGTTCGATAATAATAAGGTGAACTTTGATGTCGTAAACAAATCTTTGATAATGTAGAGATTTGCTGGTGAGACCAACCTTGGTACTAGTAAACCGAAGTTAGAAGAGTTTCCCTCGCATACTTAAGGGAGTAGTACTTCTTCATGCGAAGATTCAATAGATTGAAAGTTCTTGTTCTTTAAATCTATTTTATTTTAATCATATTGTTTTTTTTTTTTTCTTATTCTTCTCTATCATTCTTCATCTTGATCTTTGCAATTTTTTAATTATCTGTTAGTTATATTTATCAACTCAATTTTAATTGCTTACCTGAATAAACTAAGCATTTTTGAATACTAAAAAATAGATAATCCGCGAATCAACTAATATTTTTAGAAAAACCTAAGGTATTGATTAGTTGATAAAATATTTAATAATGAAGTATTAAATTAATAAGAATATAGATATATTTATTCCCTGAATATATTATTAAATATTATCTGACTTCTATTTAGCAAATATAACATTATAACATTATGGCACATGTCCCATTTACTGCAGCATGGACGATCAATAACTCTCCGAGAAGTACTATTCTATATTATTCTATATTAATTTCCCCCTCTTTCTCCTACAGCATAAATACGTGTGTTTGACGTCCCTGGTCCTGGCACTTACGACGAACATCCCAAAGACAGACAAATCTCTCCCAAATGGACGTAAATACTAGACTTATCCATTAACAAACACATTCTCTCTATTTATATAATTACAGTATGAAATGCAAGAACCCCACTGACTCTGCATTCTACGTCAAGGACAATATACCACCTCCTGGGCAATATGAAACCTCAAGCTTCCTCGTAAATTATTCCATCGACAATATCTCGATCTTCTAAAAAAAGAAAATCTTCCATTAAAATTACAGAAAATTTCCAAACCCGTCAAAAAGCCCAAATAATATAGTCTCTTGGGTGAGAAGCCCAAGTCCCTCCAAGTCTATTATTCCGGGAGTAATGTCACCCTGCCTTCCTCTATCGATAACAGGAAAGGCTTTGGCTTTGGATATCGCTTCGAAAACGAAATTCCAACCTTATCCCCAGGACCAGCTTATAATGTGAACGAATACCCCGATACCCTGAAGAAGACTAAAACGTATTAAAGCATAAATCAAAATATTTAAAACTAACTAACTAACTATTTTTTATGCTTTATACAATAGTAAGAATAAATCTTCTGGATTCGGATTCGGCGACAGAGATGCGATTTATAAAAATCAAGCCTCTTGCGCACCAGGCCCCGGTTTTTATAATAAAGAAAATATCGAGACCTCAAAAAGGCTGGGCAAAGTGATATTCTCAAAAGATGAACGAAAATTTTGTGGTGAAACAGGTTTGGCTACTGATCTCGGACCCGGTGCCTACAGTCCCAAACTTCCTGAGACTTCGAAAGGCTGTAAGATGCTGGGTCGATATCAATAAATCAAAGGTGATACCTTCGAGAACATCGGACCTGGTTCTTATAAGATACCCATAGACAGATCTCCGACTTCTGTTAGATTTGTAGAAGGGAGAAAAATCGCGATAAAAACGAGCGTGAACGAAACGCCATCACCTTTCCAATATAACCCAAAGCGCTTTCCTGAAGCTTATCGCAGCAACTAGGGATTCAAGATGGGTTATGCTGAGAGAAACGTATAAAACACCCCATAAAGTCCTGGGCCTGGAGGTTATGAGATACCAACTACCCTCACGAAGCAAGGAGTAATCATTGCGACAAAGCTTAAGACCCCCGCTAGCAACCATAACAATGTTGATGAATTCAATACTGCTGGCGATAAGGATAAAGACTCGACTCTCAGCTAAATTAAATATGATTACATTTTCAGCAAAGGGCCTGCATTCAGCTTCCCGACTGAGCCTCTGGAGCACGAAAAGCAAAAGTCGGGTGTGAGCAAGGCGGGACCTGGAGCATACAATTTGACGGGAGGCGTGCATGACAAAGGTTGTGAAAAATATTCAATTGGGAAGGCGGAAAGGTTTAAAATGAATGGGGAAGGTGAGTCCCCGTATTTTGAGCCACAAATCGGTTCAACCATTGGCTACATCCCTGGCTATCTCCTGAACGGCAAAAAGCAAATAGCTAGTACAAGTCATTCGAATTCATGAAGATTAAAAATATATTGTTCATGTTCCTCTGGCTGTATCAGTTTACAACATAATCATTAAATCTCAATTTTATAATTATATTCTTATTTTGTAATGGGGTTGTCTATTTATTGAGTTTTAGTATTTTTTTGGTAGAAATGGTTGTACTGTTGTCAATGCTACATAATATTAGAAACAAAGCAAGTACGTATTTATATTAAAAACAGCTAACAATTTAAAACCTTTGATCATACTTTCGTTCGTCATTCAGATTTGGATTGTTTGGGGTCTCTTGCAAATTTTCTGATTTCAATCAAATATTTCTAAGTTGGGTTCGACTCGTAGGATAGCAAAAGCTTGTTAAGATCGGGAGTCTCGAGTTCCAGCACTTCCGAATAGAAGCGTTAGAGATCAGGGCGTTCGAGCTGTGGGACGTGCTTCTTGGCCCAGCTTCCAACTAAGAGGTCCAGCTATTTCATGCCCATGTTTTGCGATCTGAAGATGAGCTGTTTCCTGAGCGATTCGAGGTTAGGTTCGAGGGTGAAATACTTAATGAACTTGCCTGAATTCGTAAGTCTTCGAAATAAAGGTTGCATAATTTAATTTTTAATTTATTCTTTGCTCTAGTTTCTGATCTGAATATAATCGATATTTTTAAAATTATTATTATTATGAATGATACGATTAATAGAATGATCATTTTTTATTTATTTTTAAACAGTAAGCTTAATTAAATTAATTCATGCCCCCCTCCATATTTTGTTTTTAGAATGTCAGTCTAGAGCTTTCACATAAAATAATATTGTTTGTATTTGTTTGATTGTATAGTTGCTTGGAAAAAAACTCTAATTCGATAAATAATAGTTAGTTCTGAAACCCACATTCAAGCTATCTGATCTTCATTTCTTGAGTCCCGCCTTCTTGTTTCTCTCTCCTTTCTTTGTAAAATAGCCATCACAATCTTGTCAGCTATCCCATTCAGATACTCCTGCATCTGTTCCTGACTTACACTTATATCATATACATTCAATCTTGATCCCTACATCGCCTCAATCCCCAGAAGTTTCATCAAATCTACTTCGTCTTTGCTCTTTTGTCGTCTCCTTTCGATAACTTAGAAATAAAGCAAACATTGTAGAATTCAATATTGAGTATTTTACGAGTAATTTAATATCGTACGTATCCTGTAGTCTTTATGCTGGTCTAGGTACTTGGCTTTAGAGTCCTCATGCCTGGCTGAATCTTCTACCAAACCGACTAGATCTATTAACATTAAAAATGTTTAATTCTCGTCTAAGTCGGACGGTGTCCTGACTTCTAAAGCAGACAATGACAATTCCAATTCAGGGTTCACATTTAGGAAGGTAAATTTTGTCGACTAGGTTTCCACAAGATTGAACTCTGCAAGCAGCTGCTTCAGAGCTATACTCAAAGAAATGTTTGGAGGAAACGTGCCGATCAACAATGTATTAGCGGTCAGAGTGCTGAAGATTATTTGGAGTTGACGGGTTGGAGCTGGACAGACGAGTGCCCCATTTTGTAGTATGCATAAATATTTTTATTCCAGTTTTGGAGGATAGATGAAAAGCGGCACATCGTATTCTAAGTAAACACAATACAATAAAAAAAAAAAAAGTGAAATTCAGGAGAAACTTTAATTTTTTTATCAGGAATTCTTACGGGTATAATTCTTGTAGTATAATTGACGGTAGAATTACGAATTCACGATGGTGAAATCTCTCCCATATTTCTTATCCTCTAGTAAAGCAGGACACAACACTCTACCCCCCAAATTGATATGATAGCCCGCCTTTTGATTCAAACTTCTTACAATTTTTTATTGTTATTCGATTAAAGTATAGTCACTGTTAATTATTTTTTTATTTGTCTTAATATATTTTTTATGATTATATATGTGATATTTTGTTGCATATTTTATATTTTGTAACCTTATAAGTTTAGTATTCATGGCGCAAATTAACTTTGATCGTACAACATTTTAAGCATTACTATAATAATCGACAAATTATGACCACCTATTAATGAGAGAAAAGAAGGATAAGAAAATGTGATTTTTTTACCAAAGAAGTGGGACGGCATAGTTAAGTCCCTATCGAGGAGTGCTTGACGAGCAATCAAACATCATAACTAAATATATAGATTGTATAGATAATATTATGAATTTATATTTTAATTATTAGTATAATGGTATACTGTAAAATAGTAGTGACTAAAAATATATATTAAACATCTATTGTTTTATTTTCATTTAAAAATATATATTCACAAAAAAAGGGTTTGAATACATACTAACAAAGAAATCATGTTTCATAAATCCTATAATTTGCTTATTTAAAAACTAAAATTTAATAAAGAATTGGTTTCTTTAAAGTTCAGGATTTGAGAATGTAGCAAATTTCGATATCTCAATATACATAAACTAAATATAAATACATATACATTTTGAACATTAAGATAAAACCTAACATTATTTGTCATTTTAATAAAAAAAATATGTAGCACAGAAAACAAACAGTAAAAATAAAAAGCAACTTGGAAATCCCGCTGCCACAGCTGACCAACGTCGAGCAACTACAGCTCCCTGATGCGAAACGAACCCTCAACTCAGTCCAAAGCAACTCGTCTCTCCGGGATAAATACTATATGCAGTTTCGGAAACTCTTCAGATAACAATAACACAAGATCCGAGCACTCTCCATCCAGATGAAGGTCAAGGACAAAAGACTACTGCAGATCGAAAAGAGGCTCGAAGACCGCCAGAAGCTTAAGGGAGGACACCAAAGCACCAACCTCAGCCAGAAGGACCTCAAGCCCAATGGCAGGGGTGTGCGGATTCCTCCGACGTGTTCATCCCAGAACTATAACACTGCTAATCAACAGAGTGTGTTCGTGATCTAGCACAACGTCTGCAGCTAGAACCAGACGATCGAGCGCAGTGCCCCGAGTCACCACGAGTATTTCCCACAGAAAATCAGGCAACAAGCAAGTTAGCAGACTTTAAAAATAGTACAATAACCTAAAAAACAGTTCAAATAGCCAGATTCCAAACAGACCCATGGAAGAGCAATCGATCAAAGCGGCAGGCAGACATCGACTAGACTGTTGAGGAAAGAGAAACTCCTCTTCGAAACTGAAGCAGAAGACTCTGATATCAACAACGATAAAAATAATTAATCTGGGAGCGAATACTGGCAGTCAAAACATCACGCGGAAGAGAAACCTTTCGCGACTGGAGAGAAGGCGAGGAAACAAGCGAGAAAAAGTGAACAATCAAAAAAATTAAGTAAACAACAGAGCTAAAAGAACTAAATCTAAGTACCACATCACCAAGACAATTATAAAAAGAAAGTACTGACCAACTTTAAAGGAGCAGCCACCGAAAATAGGATGGAGGAAAGCAAGCTCTATGAGGAGGAAGTGTTGGAAAGCAAGCCTAAGAAGAAGAAGATAAGCTACCGCAAAAAGACAATATCTATCAAATAATAAAAACTGCAAGAACACTACATAACTAATATTGAAAGCAGATAACAGGACGACAGAAACAAGAATTGGGACCAAGTAGATGAGAGGATTGGTGGGGGGATCTTTGTTCCCGAAGATAGGTACGTCAAGGTCAAAGTGTCACTGAATTCGCTACGAGAAATCCCGATCCAAGAGATCACGAAAAGAAAAATTGGACTCATTTCCAATCCAGATTTGAACTGTAACAGACTCTAATAATGAAATTTCAATATTCTAAAAAGGTTTTTTAATAATATTTTTCGATTCATTACAATTTACTAAACAAGATGAAAATGAAGATATCCTTTGAGTTTTTAATTTTATATATATATATATATATCTAGCTTGCTAGCTATCTATAAAATCATTTAGCTATCACATCAAAATATAGATAAAAAAAAATATACAAAAAAAACAAACATAATAAAATAGTTGTCTCATCAAGGACATTTCTTGTCAATATAGGAGCAACCGTAGTCCATCCAATCAGCTTTGGAGATCCAATACGACTGCAAGGAAGGCAGCGAACCCATAATGCTTCCTCCGACCCACGCCGAGTACCTGCGTTAGAGAGCGAACGGTAGGGCAAGCACTTTGCACTTTGAGGCTGGGTTAAGTTTTGACATCCACTCCTGCACTTTTCCAGAAAATCCTGTGAACAGGCTGTTCCCTCCAGTGACAATTATATCGTTGTAGAGGTCTTTCTTAATATCGATGATATCGCATTGACCGATGATATCGCTCGCCATGTACTGAATGCCTTTGAATCCAAAATCTCCTTGCGTGCCAGAGAACATGATATCTCTCAGGCCCCGTTTGTTTACTTGTATGGTCTGACCATCAGGAAGTTGCAAATCAACCATAAGTGGTTCGATTGGAGCTAAAACCGGAATGCTCTTTATAGAAGCATTAAGTCTGATGGGACTCCTGTCAATAGTATTGATATTGGTTTATATCGCCATCTCTGCAGGTTGCCGATGATTATTATGCTATTCTCCTTCAATTTTTAGGAGATCATTTTCAGGTTCTTAATGTTTTATATTGTGTTGAGCGATTTCTTTAGGTTCTTCTATCTCGTTAATCATGGCTCCTTCATTGACTGCTACATCTTCGATTTTTTGTTCAATCTATGCGTGGCTGCTTTCCTTCTTCCCGATAAGTTCGGAAGGTTATTATTGGAACAGTTTCTCCTTCGCGCTTCTGAGAAAGGCATTCTGATGGTATGAAACGTAGGATTCGCGCCCATTCCAATATTTGGACAGGTCTACCTCTGCTTCCTTTGCGATGTTTTCCCCCAGGAGTTGAGTGATATGCTCACCTCCAACTGGCGCCTTTCTGGCTGATTTAACGACCGTGAAGCCATCGTGCACTATCGTAGCCGAAGTGAGGTTTGTTCCCGAGTCCAAAACCATTCCTGTCGTGCGCCCAGTCCCAAAACATGACATCGAAGCACTTTTCGCGAAATAGATACTCTTAGCATTAAATTTCTCGAAGTATAGTTGTGCCAGTTTTTCTCGCTGATCTCTCCTATGGGCGTTGTCCTCGATAATCAAAAACGAATACTGTTCACTGTTGTATCTCATTTCTTCAAACAGAGTATTGTGGACAAAGGACTAATAAAGGTTGAAATCCTGGATGACTCCGTTGGAATAAAACGGTCGTAACTCTAAATTCTCGTTGGGGAGGTTGAATGCGGCTTCGGTGGTACTGTAGCGATGTCTACCTTATTGTTCTGAAAACGCATTTGGCCACTGGGTATCCCCCACGAACGACGGGTGGATACAACGGGGGAGGTCCTAACCCGACAGGCCAATGCGGGTTGAAGTGGTTCCTGCATCTATTACTATATTTATGAAGTCTGTGTTCTAATACATTTGTCAAAGTTAATCGATATGATATTTTATTATTATATCAATAGAATCTAAATTGACACAAATATATAAAATTATAAAAATAATATTTAAATAATATTCATTACAAATATATATATATTGGACCCATTTTTAAAAAAATCCGAACACATGAGATGTTTCGCTTTGAGTATAATAATACAAAAAATCATTAGACCATCATTTTTCAATCTCTCATCCTTCAAATTTTTTTTATGTATATTTATAAATTATTTCATTCGATGAAAAAAAATATACCCATTTGGACAGTAATCACCTTAAGAATAATTTTTATTCTTCTGATTTTATAATTTTTTAGCTCAAATAAAAAACTATCGTAATAAATAATAATAATAATAGTAGTTATAAAAAAATATATACAGAAAAATGTATCACAATCCAACCCAACTCGACTCATACAACAAATATCCTGGTCAAAAAGCACAAGGAACCCTCATCGCCAATTGGCACGAGGAACGCAGTCTACGATAACACGAAGGCGAGGGAAGAAGTCTTACCAAAACCCACCTGCCGAAGCAACACCACGAGCTATACGCCTCAGATACCCTGAGCCTCAATCGAAACTAGGATGACAATACACCCTATCGAATAATGGGATACCAACAGTAGCCTCAACTCGGTAAAACCGAGAACTACTTTTACGGGAAAGGACAGAACAAAGCCGACCTAATCCCGAGGGTAGGGAGGAAGCAGCAACTCCTTGAACAAATGGTAATTCATTCAATAAACGATAATTCAATAAATACCATTTAATAATCTCCAGTATCTGAATCAAGTGAAAACGGAATTAGAACAACGGCAAGCGGAAGAACAAGAGGAAGCCAGACGCAGAACATTCAACACCACCAACACTGACACCTTCGTCAAACACGACACAACCGTCAACGTGATCGGAAGGAGAGTGATGGAGGACCAAGACCGAAACAAGGTGCCTTTCGAAAAGATCGACGAGGACCTCAAAACAGACAAAGGTTTTTATGAGCGCAAGCAGATCACGCCTGACGAGGAGCTCAAGAAACTGCTCCCTCTCGGGACTCACTACGCGCAGCAACAGCCTATCACGTTCTGGAAATAGAAGTTGCAGGACGGCTGTTTCTATCACTCGAAAGTCCCTCAGGGAGGCCAGGACTTTGCCAAGAATAACGACTTCTTGAAGACATTCAAGCATTACAAACACTATAAAGATTGAAGGATAGCACGATAAAATAAAAAAGGAAAAAAACAAATGATGTTCGGAATTGTTTATTTTTTTGTTCATATAAAAAATAACTCTAATTCGATTTAATGAAACTTCCTTCGATACGTTATTATTTTATCAATATACGACAAGAGATACATATTCAGACAACCAAATCACGACACAAATCCTTGTGCGCATATAGAAGAAATTCCTTTTTTATTCGGATGTAAACAACGCTCAGTGCCAAACAGTTGATAAAGTGATGTTTTATCAAAAAAAGGAGACTACCTTCTAATCTCAACAAAGAAATAGCATGTGGTGTTTTATTGTTTTTTATATGTGATGTTATTTTAATATTTTTTATTCGTTTTTGTTTTGTTTTTTGGTTGTTATTTCTTTTTTCCTTTGCTAATCTGGATTTTTGAAAGAATAACAACTACTTTCGCTTTTCAAGATCTCAATTAAAATCGAGATTGGTCTTGGTAAACACCTTCTTGTCTGGCCCGGTTTGTTGGTTATTCAGTGTCGAAGACCTTTTGACGCGTCCCTCAGCCATCAGTGGCTCAGGCCTGGCCAAATTCGGCGGTCCTTCCTTCACAAGCTCTAGAAGCTACTAACTTTTCGCCAACAGCTCATCCTTCTTTCGCAGACAACTGAGGATGCACTCATGAATCTTCGAAGAAATCTCTTCTTCCTTTTTAAAAACGTCAAGGAGACTGTTGGTGGTCCTAAAAGTATGTTCAACCAGTTGTTTGAAGGTATTCTTCTGGATCTCTGTTTCTGCCTGCAGCTTCATCTCGTAGTAGCTGACGCCCTGCTGAAACACGTGCCCAACATCCTCGAACAGTATTTTAAAATATGCGTCAAGCTTCGGCACCACAGAGCTCTCGAATAACTTCAGCACTTCTTCCTTCATGGTTTTCATATAGTACCGTTAGAGACTGGCATCGCTAAGTGACTATCCGATTCTCCTTTACATAGCTAGTATCTTCTCTTCGATGTAGCTCAGTTTCTTGTGGACTGTCTGCAGCCTGTCGTCGACAATTTTCTCCAGCACTTTCTGAATTTCCATAGCCATCTCCAGGCTCATTCCTTTGTTGCTGCTCTCATCCTTCGGCTTTTTCTTTGGTAAAGTACTCTGTATATCAAAGGGAATTGTTGTCTGTGAGCTGTTCAGCATTTCGTTCTTTACCATTTGTTTATTATCGAGTTTTGAAATATGACCATTTTATTTCTATACTAAAGATACCTTTTCAGCAGAGGGAAGTTTTTGTTGTTGATTTTTGGGTTCTTATTCAACCAGTGTTTCAGAGTGTTTCTCGGGTGACTCTTCCCCCTTGGCAATAACTTCGTAGATCAGAGGCTGAATCTCGTTTAAAAGCCTTGCGTGGTCTACCTTCATCATTTCGATCTTTGACGGATCGGCTTTACTGACCAGGTAGAGAATGGAATTGGTAGCTTCGTTGATCTCGAAAAGCTGTTTCGGTAATTCCTGACCTTTTCGCTTCATGTAAGCAGCATTTTCAGATTTAAAAACGTTAAGCATGAGGCAGACCAAACTTTGTGAAGTTCTTTGATAAGTCTACTTTTTGAAAAGTGGATCTGTAGGTTTAGATCCAATGATAAAAAATGTTAGGAATTATTGGGTATTGCTGGTTGTCACCACCATGAGGACATTACCATCAGCCAAGGTACTCTGGCGAAACTCGTCGCCTTCCAATGAAAATCGAGCATTTGGAACTAGCTTTTCAGGTTAGGTCCATATTTATAAACACTTATCACTGAATGCCAATAGTCCCCACTCCCCTTTGATTTTGGCGGACAACAATCGTTTGACTGGCTGAGTGGGCTTCAACAGCACCACGTTCTGCGATACAGGACTGTATCTTCCGACCTCCCCATTCGCGTAGAGCAGATACGAAGTGTTTAAGCCGTTGTTGCTGGTATTTTCCGGGAAAAAGGCTGCCCCAATGACATTATTGGTAGTATCGATTTTACTAATTCGGTTGCATGCTATCTCAGTCAGTTCATACACCTCGACTGTCTTCGAGGTGATGACCATGAATCTGCTGGTTTATGGATTTGGGCTGGCGATGCTTTCTAGATTAATGATTTTCTTTTTCTGCTTGGTGCAGATGCTCTTGAGACCGATTCGGCTCTCATTGGTTATCTTAGGTTCTGAAATGAGGCTGACATCCATTTGCTCGAGTTCGTTGATTATGATCAGGTGGCGGTCGGTGCAGAGAAGGTGGATAATAGGACTTTGGTAGGTGATCTTAACTTCTTATTTGGAGTGATTATAGGTTTGTCTTATCTTGATGCAGTTGGGTTCTGAGGTTTCGGTATACACCATGACGTGTTTGTTAATTGAAACGCGGGAAATAGGGTTAGCCAATTTGACTCTTTCTTCGCTGACTAGTCTGTTATTCATTTTTATTTTATATATTGCGAGATATTGATGAAGTGTGGTAATGTTTTTTGCTTTTTTGTTTTGTATGTAATATTGTGTTTAATTCTGAATATTATGTAATTATATAAATTTAATGAGAAAAAAATGAAAAAAAAAAGAGAATACTCGTTCTTGGTTCAAACAATAATACCTTAACCTTCATCGGTCAATTCACAGACAAATTCTAAAATATATATATCTATCTATCTTAATGATTCGATGCGGTAGTTTTGATAATTTTCCAACAGGTCCAATTAATGTTATACTAATAATGTTAGTAGCAATAAACTATGTCTGATTCTCATTATCAAATGTTTCCCACTATATGTATTATATAATTATAACATATAATAATATATGTTATTTTCAGTTTGGGACAAAATAAGAATAAATAATAATCTAAACAGACTTTTAATAAAATCTTTATTTTATTTTTTGTTTCTTCGAAATTCTGTGGAATAAATATAGATAACGAGCAATTAGATAAAACATAGATCAATAAATAATATCTAAAAAAAAAAAGTTGATAATAAATAATTATATTACAAAAAAAAGAAGATATTAAAACATATAATAACAATAATCATCTATATAACAATAAAAATCAATATTACAGCGAAATCATATAATATATCTATTAGAAGAAGCAAAAAACCAAAAATGATAATTGCAGATAAGAACAACGAGAACATTATGCCAGTCCCAATGTTCTCCAAGATAGGCAGATACATCTCCCAAAAAATAGTCAGGATCGGTAAATCCCAAGATTCCAGAAGAAATCCCCACCACTCCCAGGAAAAAATAGACAAGGAGAATATCAAATAGACTCATCTCCCCCTCGCCAAGCACCAGACACTTCGACTCATGAACAAGACCCAATAGTTCAATCCCTGTGTAGGACACTATAAGGTTAAATTCTCTATAATCGATAAGTAAATAATAAAAAAATAATTTCGCCCTCCTGTATTTTTTATATAATTATTATTGCTTATGCATATCGGTACAGAAACTTACCACGCGTTAACTTCAAAAAATCATTACCCCATTTTGCTCAAGATCGAATCAGGAGCTTTGAAACCCAAGCGTTCTATAAAGACATTCCTGATGGCTTCACAAAAAGAGTAGTAGGTTTCCAGGAGCTGAAACGAATGACAAGCAGGGAGCAGATAAAAGGGTCAATCCGTCATTAAGGCGAAAACCCTCACGAAAAGCGCTTCGAAGATGTCTATGACAAAGGTTATTGGACCGATTCCCATGTGAAGCCCATCAACTTCGACAAGATTCTCAAAAGAAATAACCTCCTCTTCAAAAGCCTTGAGTTCTCCCCCGACTATGATGTTAATAACGAATGTGGGAAGAAGAGATTAGCAACGAATGTGATAGGTTTTGAGAAACAGTTGCCGAGAGGGGATGAATATATTCTTAACAAAGTTGGACTGTCATAGCAATTCAACGAACATGATGTGGAGAAGCTCAAGGACTACACAGTTAAATTCGATAGAATGCTAGCTCGATATACTCAAGAAGACCTCCCGTCATATCTTGACAAAGGAATTAATAGTCGTGCAATCCTGACTTCCCAAAGTTGGAAGACTCTGAAAATGAATTGTTCCGAGACTTGCCTGAATAAAGTCCAATGATTTTATATTTCTCTCTTTTATTTTAATTTACACTATACTTATAAAAAAAAATAATTATAGAGGTTTCCAAATAATTATCATTCTGGTAGTGTTTAGATAAAATTAATCACATTGTCATATACTTTAAAAAATTTATCTTAAGATGATAAAAAATAATAGCTTTCCAAGATTTGCAAAAATATTTCATTAAAAAAGCGGGGGAAGATGCACTTCAGATAATAAGATTATTATATTTTTTAGTAGAATATTCTAAATGCCACACTTTCAAACATATATAGAATGTAAGATATGATTGTTTTGCAGGTTCAAAGGCAGAATCCTGATATTTTAACCAGCTAACCCTTTTATCAGTACCTATTTATGGATCAAATTAGCATGTCAATAACCAGGGAACTGCTTTGGGCCTGAACAATTTCCATAGGTCGAGAGAACTATTGTCTTCTGTATAAACTGTGTATGTCTATATTGAGTATTTTTTGATATTGCCTTAACTATTCCTCCTCTTTGTGCCTTGTATAACTCATACTTTCCTTGTCAAATATTTATGAAATTGACACTGGCATAAATAGGATAATATTTATTTAGGAAATAAATTATAGTTCAAAGACTGATTAAAACCATTTTAAATATATATAAAAAAAAAATCTTTTGTCTACCCCTAAACCTCCAAATGGTTTACTAACGCAAGAAAATCAACACATTCACACAAATTCCGTCGGTCGCGCAGATTGCCAGCTATATTATTATAATTGCACAAATGGGAATATTTTACGCATGTCTTCTCCCAAACCTCACCTCACAACCTAGCAATACCATAGTAGCGACTTTGTTCGGAGTTTTTAATGTGAGTACAGTTGTCTCCAGTCTGATATGCTCGGCTATGGACCCGAGTGATTAAGTAGTTCACTAGTACCGGGAAGCTAAAAACGACAGGTACAACTTATACATTTGTTTGCAAAAAAATACCATTTCAAAAAAGACTACCTTAACTAGCTGTTACATTTATTTCATAAACATTATTTAGTAAGCCATTTAATACTGCAGATTGTTTATATTGCGGGACGTGTGACAGCTACTGCCACGTTTCTTCGAAACATTGTAGGTCGTGCGGACGATGCGTGGATGGCTTTGACCATCATTGCATGTGGATAAATAATTGTGTCGGAAAGCGTAACTATAAAGTCTTCTTTGTCATGATCGTGATGGTCTTGCTGCTGTTCTGTACGTTCATTGCTGGTGCAATTATAGCCACGCTTGGGAATCAATATCAATAAAATATGCCTAAGATGATAGCAGTCTGGGTGTTTTTGGCCATAGTCTCTGTTTTTGCATTCCTGGATGCAAACCTTTTAATTTTGCACATCTACCTCGCATATAAAGGAATCACAACGTTCGAGATGATCCAGTTGCAACGAGAAGAAGAACGAAAAAACAAAGCCGGACTTGAAAGAATAGAAAGAGAACAGAGGAGAAAGATTCAGGAAGAGGAGAATAATAAACATAAAAATGACTAACCATCCGGAATGCAGGTAAAACCTACCTCGGAAATGGTGCAGGAGAAGATTAAAGTCAAAGAGGAGATTAAAATTAGATAACCCGATTATCAGTAAGTTACTTCTAAAAAGCCTAACTCAATACGGTTGGAGGAAGGGGATAACGCCTAGCTTCGATAAAATTCCAGAGGATCTACAAAAGGAGAAAAAATGTCGGCCGAAAAGTTTTTCCGGCAAGCTGAAGACGTGAGCGAAGGAGAGGTGTAGATGGATGATGAAAACATGAACGCTCATCCTCTAGCCAAGAGCGGCACTGTGAAGATCAATAAATTTTTCACTTCAAATAAAAGCTTTAGGTTCGCTTTCCCGAGAGACGATATGATTTTATCTCCCCAAGCAGGAAAAAGATTGAACGTTTCTAGCTATGAAGTCAGGAAAAAGAACAATGAAGTATGATTCATTGATATTTCTAACGACATGAGAAATAATATATTTTTACAGCTTCGAGTTGTCAGATTTTTATAATGTTAAATTTTAATATTTTACATCGAGAGAGTGATATTATAAAGAGAGAGATTAATTAATTGCTTCAAGAATAGGATTTACAGTAAAGTAAAAAAAAAAAAAGAAGCAAATTTCGTTTTTATTATATGTATATTTTGTTTAAAAAAAATCCCCCAACATATTAATTTTTTAGGCACCATATAATGTATAGCATCAAGAAATAACATTCATGCGCTTGACTTCCTTCATGAACAAAAATCTGACAAACAAGTAGGTCCAATATATGTGCAGCAGTTCCAGACCCCAGAGCATCGAGTCCAGGATTGCGTAAGGAAGCTTTAAGGTACTTTCGGCTTCTCCGAGAACAAATACTCGATTCATAAAGGGAATATTAATGCATGTGATCAACACGTAAATCCGGAGATAGATCCATGTTCCGAGGCCAGTGAGAAAGAAACCAACCAATACTGCATTTCGTTTATATTTATAGTCCTATATAATAAAAATAATGAGAAGTGTGTAAATAACGAATTATTATATAAGAGTATATACAATATTTAAAATTTGGGGGGTTGAATAAATTCTATCAATAGAAATATTTATATATTTTATCGTTACAATGTAGAATCGCACAATTTTTACAAGTGCATCGCTGAAGTCGTGCACAAACATCACCAGGACCCCTTGCTCCCAAGCATTAGTCAGAAACGACATCAATATCAGCAGCACTGTCAAGCAGTGGTGGAGCACGAATTCGAAGTACTTTGAGTCGTCTGCCTGGAAAAAGCAATGCTTTACCAGGCTGCGTAAGTGTTCTCCTAGCTGGACCATGTACAGTTGCTTTATCCAAAACGAACCCGAGCAGATGTAAGGGAGACGGCTGAAAACTTCCTAAGGAGTGAGGGTTCCCCCGAGGGCAGGAGGTAGCGAGCCCTGGAGCAGGAGGAAGGCAGCTATTGAGGCCATAAAATAATAGGGAGTTTGATAGAAAAATTGAGAAAAGGTTGTCAGACGTCTTTGCCTGGAGATGGGATCCGTGTATTTATCAGATCTTAGCAGCTTTTACATATGAGGTTTGCATAATCTGACTATTATTTCGTGGATAATCCCCAATATGGCTGCGTAAACTAAGCTGAGTAGCAATTCAATAGGCTTTCCTTTGCGCACCTCGTCAAAGTTGGGGTCTAAAATGAATTTGCTGACTTCTTTAAAAAGGAGACAAGTGCCTAGAGCAACTGCTACAGTTGCCCATTTAGCTATATTTTCGATACTGAACTATGTCTATAATGTTTATATACACAGAATGATTGAATAATGGTTTCTTTTTCAAAAATAAAATAGTAGTATATTTTTTTATCGAAAACTACCTTTTGAGTGTCTATGGTGTGACCAGATTGGGTTTTTTTATTTTCCTCGGCACGCTGTCTATATTTTTCCATTATTGAATATTCGAGAAAAAAATGAAGTAGAATTGGATATAATCGAGTAGAGAAAAATATATATACAATAATAATAATAATCCCTAATTTTTTATATCATCGAATTTTAATAACAAAATAATGTATAATCTTTAAATTCATCTAAGTTTATTGTTTTTGTTTAACAAAATTAAAAAGAGTTTTTCTGATGTCATCACATAATTCCGTGGAGAGATTAATTGTTACAATATTTGTGTTATTCATATTTTTATTTTAGACATGTATAATTAGACAACAACAAAAATAAACACCAAAATTTTGTCTGATTGTTAATATTTTTATTATTACTGTTATTATGAATGACATCATTATGATGTTGCTGTAATCATGTCACTTATTTAAAAAATATCTTCTTAATCTAAAATGCAGTAAAAAAAACTATCAACCTATAAAATATTAATTCCTGAATTAGGAATCATTTAGAAATTTATCTTCATGCAGTACATTTTTTTTGTAATATCCTAATGTCTCTATGAATTCAGTGTATCCTAAGCACCGGATGCTTTCCTGTTTTGCCCAGATCTTATGCAGATAGTTTATTTATATTTTTGCTTATGGTTAGCTCTTCTGATTTTTGATAATTTGATATTTTTTCCGACTCATACAATAGACTACTTTTATTTACTAATATGAGTTGCGATTATAATTAGATAAAAAGCATCTTGAAAATTGCTTTGAAGTCAAGTTCAGCCTGTTGGATTTTCTCAGGCTAAGTACATATTTCAAATATATTTTTTTTTATTCTGCTGCTGAAGAATCCCCCAACTAGAGGGTCAACCTGAAAGGGCATTGCGTTAAATCGAAGTAACTGAGATGTTAAAAAAATTATAATTGGACTATAATAAATAACTAAATAGGATAAGAGTAGTGAAAAAATGTAACTGAAAGACGGGAAATGTTTACAAAATATTTAATGTGTGGGATTCTTTATATAGTTTTATAATAAATTTATTAATACATTATTTTTAAAAATATTTGTTTATAATAATGATCTCTTTACCAAAGGTGCCTAATGACGACTACCTCGATTAAATGGTAAAAAACAAAGCAGAAGCAATGAGTCGGACGTAGAAAAAATCAATATAATAACAACTTAAGATAATTCAAAAGCAGCTATAGACTTTAAAGAAACAAAATGCTCAAAAGGTAAAAGATAATAGGAACAAGATTTAGCTGGAGGAAGAGATGAAGAAGAAGAACAAGAAAGCGTATGATCAAAGATCGGTGCCCAACAAGTCTTTTGATTCGATTGGGGAAAGCTCCTTCAATTTAAAATACTCTGTTGATCAAGCATAAAAATATAGAAAATAACCCACCACAAGATAGGATTTAAAGATGATGAAGGACGACATTTCGGATCGAATCAAACTTATATCAGAGAAAAAATGGGAGTATTAAGGAACAATATCAAGAATAGGCGAAGAGGAAATAAAAAAAGAGAATTAACTAAAAAAATTATTAAGGGAAAGGCGTCGCTATCTTATGGAACAAATTGATGAGTCTGCAAATGCAATAAGGAAATATTTAAAAAGGTTCAAACCTTAAGAAACACTACTTTTAGGGCAAAAAGATCAAAGGCACCTTCTTTCCTAATAGGAAAATACCAAATATATCGAATAATTGGAAGAGGAGATAAAATCAAGTAACTAAGAGTTGGCTGGTATTAAGAAGATACAAATGCAACTTGAACAAATCCAACAAGATCCAAGTAGTCCTCTACCACAAAAAACTACGTTTGATAAAAATGTGAACTTTATCGTAAGAAAGCTCCAGTAGCTCCACTCTGAAAAGGAAGGTGTCATAACCCAACTCAGTAAGTTGAGCAAACATCTCAAAGAAGTTAAAAGACAACAGTTAATGCTCGACAAGCTATAATAAAAATTTATAAAGGGCCTGAGCTAATGATTTGCCAAGGATTTGAACATTGTTCGCTCTAGTTAAAAATAAATTGTTGACTTTTACAATATATTATTTAAGTCAAAAATTGTAAAGTTTATATTTAAAGATACAATATATCTGCAGCATTGATTTAGAGTAAATCAATATTAAAAATAAAATACAATAAATAAATAAACCAATAAATAAATATAAACAATAACCATAATAAAATTGAATTGAACAACATGATCCACCCGATCAGATTGTAGTCAGTAGTCTTTCGGATGGACGACATAGGGGTAAGAATTTCTCGTTTACTAAGGGGAGGCAATCAGTATTTAAAGATACCCAAAAAGTTAAGCAGAAGCGATATTTTCAAGGACAAGCAACAATTGCGGATCTTATTATGATTAAAAATATTACGAGTGGGAAAACCCATATAATAGAAAAAGAGCTTTCGAATGGGATGGTTTGGCTGGGGAAGATTACTTATCAATGCGCTTACAAAGATTATGGGAAATATCCTTATGCCAAGATACGCATAATCCAGCAAATTAAATCGGAATGGAACGAATATCGTCCTGATAATTCGAATTAATTCTTAAACTTGGCAAATAAAATGGTGATGTTTCAATATGATATTTTAGTTGATATTGTTATTGTTATTATGTTTATTATGTACAAAACATTTTAAACTGTAGTACAATCAACAAGTAAGCAAAAATATGAATTTGAACTCTAAAACAAACTCAATGAGAATACAGACTTCGGGGAGGGGGGTTTTAGACCGATATCCCTCGACGGATCCCTGCTTTAATTGAAAAACAAACAAAACATTCAATATTGTGAAACAAATTGCTATTTGTTATATTTTACAAGAAAAATACCCTCAGAGAGACGTTACGTGGCACTCCACTTTGCACGTCTCTCGGCATTCTGATAGAGGAAATCTCCAACTCAAGGATCGGTGTCTCTGGCGGTTATCATGGCCTACGAAATATTCTTTGGGAGAATACTCTTCGAGAATACATTTCCAAAATCATTAACAAATCTGATTTTATCTCTAATCTCAAGTTTTATTTGGTTAATAGATACTTATCCAGATATTAATCAAATAATTCAAATAATAGAAACTCAGGGAAAAAAATATTATTATTTATCTAAATAAAATATATATACATATTTCTTTATTAAGCATTATGAAACAAAAGATTCCTCAAAAAAAGAAATTTAAAAGGGGCAAAAGGATTCCTCACAAACTTCATCGCCATTTAAAACCGAAAACCCTCAATCATAAAGTCAAGCTGAACCCGTCACCGTCAAATTCTCCGAAGAAGCCAGGAAGACCTCGACTCGTAAAAATAGTGCAAGTCAAGTCAGCACAACAATCTCCTGCTGCCTCCGAAAATGACTCGCCAATAATCGTAGCTTCCCTGTCTGTACAATAACCAACTACCAATCCAGAGAGCAAAGTATTTCAAACTAAATCGAAAGGCACGTTAGAGTAACTTGTTGGGAGAGTCCTGACATTAAGAAGAATAAAAAATATATTGGACGGATACGACCAATTGAAAGACATCCATAAATATGTAAAGGAAAGCATCGAATACGGGGAGTACCGCAACTTGAGACAGCCTGGGTTGGAAGAAGTATGCAAGTGCATCAAGGGTATCCTTTGGCGGTGAAATGATAGTTCAAAAAATGTTATATTTTATATTGTTATTTTTTTTTTGTGGGAACACCATATTTATGGATATTCTATTGTATTATAAACAAAGTATATATATATACATGCATTTGTTTATTAATTGTATAGCTATTTGTAGTTGATATATAGTGTTTGACTTTATAAAACTAACAAAATATAATATACCAAAATAAATACGAAATAAATAAACCAAGTTCAATAGATAATGTGGATTTCGAAAAATATATAAGTTTATTTCGAAATATTCAAATTCTTTTGATTCCATTTCTCCTTATTAATGGTCCCTCGCTCTTACTGGAACAGTTTTTGCTCAATATTCACGAAATATAATTTAAAAACTGCTCTAAACTAAGCACAAATAATATCCATTAAAAAATAGTCATTTGGAAATAAATAAAAAACTTATTTTTTCTATTGTTTTGAAACATTCAAATTCTGGACTACAGCTTGCAGGGGATTTAAACATTCTTTTTTTGATAGAATCGAAGTTTTTGATTTTTAAAAATAAAATCGTTCCAGTGCCAAAATTATTGAAAAGTGGGGTTTCAATTAATATTTAAATATATTTATATCTCTGGATCTATATTTGACTGCCCAGATTAACAATAAACTAAGAAGTCTAATTTATTTTTAAAATATACATATATATGCATTTTTTAGTCGATTTCTTTTTTTGTATATTGTATTAGATAATAATTATTTGTAGAAATATATACATATATTTTATATTCGAACGAGCTTATGGCAGAAGAAATTACCAATACTTACAACAGACTCAATTCGTCTGTTCTCCCAAGAACCCAAGATGTGTATACTAAACTCACTACACTCTATGAACACGAAACTAAAGGTAACCCATTTGTTTTAGTTTTTATAATAATCATAATGCTGTTTTCTTGTATTTTCATATTGTTACAGATTATCAAGCAATGCAAGTCGAGATTGATGGTGTTTTAAATGACTTCAATCAAAAGCTCAAAGAGTCTTCCAACAATATTAACGATCTGATGAAAAAAGGAAACCGTGATGATGACTTTAAGAAGAAGGGAGATGTGTAACATAAACTTTAGATTTATAGAAAAACCAAACAAAAATTATTTTATACTCATATTTTTTTTAATTATCATTATTATTATTATGTTATTATTTTCTTATTTGTTTACATCTTTTTTATATTTTTATAGTTTCCTAAATGCCAAATCAGAAGAACTTAAAGCTAAGAACAAAAATATCGAGTCTGTCGTTTCAGGACTCAAAGAAACTGTGGGGAAAATAAAGCCGAAAGATCTCGCCACTTTGCCTGTGCTTAAATAAAGGTCTCTCGATCAAACGTTCAGAATGCTCTACAAATTACTTTATACCGAATCCAACCAAACCTTCGACTGGAAGGAGTTCAAAACTAAGGCCCTCGAAAAGGAGAATGGCGAAGACTTCCAGTCGAGACTCGCCAACGTGGACGTCCGAACGATGCCTGAGAGCCAGTCAAACTAAATCAGGAGGATAAAAGAAGACCCCGAGTTCAACAAGCTCTGTGACGATCCTCAGTACGTGAACAAGCTGATAGATTTGGGAGACTGGATGGAGTATGTGTGCGCAGGGGTGGACTTCCAAAAGAAGAAAGTGGATGCGGAACACGAATATGAGAAGATCAACAGATAAATGAAACGAAAGGGTACTGATAGCAAAAACAGCACATAAAGTCTGTCATTCTGGAAGGAAACAAACACAGAAGTCGAGGAATTCCAAACTAACTTAATCGAGATCCAACGAAGATTGAAAACCATTCAACTAGGAGTAAAATTCACAAACACAATATTTATTTGAAACTAAACCCGTTATATTATAATTATTAATTGTATGTGATTTCTTATAGATTGAATCGTCTGTTCCAAAACTAAAAGCAAACATGAACGAGACTCAGCAAAAAATCCATGAGATCAACAATGCTTGATAGCTGACAATAACAGAAATATAGATATATAAAAAATAAACAAATTAATCTCATTTTTGTGGATAAAACATTAACCCTAAATGAAAAATCAACAGCTATAAATTTTAAATGTATGTATGTATGTTTTTATTTGGTTTGATCGAACCAGATACGAAAAAAAGGGTGATATTAAAATGAATACCTTATATCCAGACAGATCGAAATTATTAAAAAAAATATTAAAAATGTTATTAATGAAAATAGCATAATAAATATATAAAAAGAGTCATTTCTATTCATATTTTAGCAAGCTTTTCGCCAGTTCGACCACATATTTTAACCTCGAGACAACCTGTTCCTAAAACAAACAGTCTTTCACATTGGTTTCCCGAATTCGGAGATACCCAACATTGAAATATTCAACAAAGTCTTTCATTTTGAGCTTGATCTCTTGGATCTAAGAGTTTAGTGGCTATATTTTTTGTTTTTTGCTATGGTAATTCGCAGCCTTCCATATGGCGTTGACGCTTTATGTTGTCAATTTTACAAGCGATTTAAATCTCAAGAGGGACTCCTCGCACTTTCCTGAGGGAATTATCTTTTGGTTCACTGTCCTTTCCAAGATGAATACAGGGCCAATTTTTGGCGAAAATATGGTGCTTTGAGATTTTTGATAGAGGTAAAGTCTATTGTTGAGCTGTAGCACCCGTTCTGCTTCTTCAATATCAATATTCTGACCAAAAACCTTTCTCTTATCTTACTCATCCTCCATTTATTGGCTTATATTATTGTGCGAATCCGAGACTTCATCAGGCTGGGAATATAGTTTTTGATGAGTTGATCTTTTGAAATCTAATGCAGGCTTGGAATGAAAACTACTGTTTTCCGTAGTTTCTGTATAACATTCCTCATTAAAATTAGTTTGAGTACCACTATGCTATTGGGTAAGGGGAGTGGTTTGGGAATTAGTGTCTAAATACTATTGATTTTAAAGAATAGATCTCATTTCAGTTTGAACGTCGCAGGATTATGTGAGAAGACTGAGGGTCTGGGTCTCCGCCTCCAGAACAACAACACTGATTTTGGATTATGTCTGTGTCGAGCCAGTCTTGAAATGTATTTATTATTTGTGCTTATTAAGAGATATATCAGCTCTTTGAGATTAAAGGATAAAATCATCGTCGGTATAGTCAAGACAACGACGTTCCTAAAACAGCTTTTAGATTGCGCCTTAATGGTTATTGATGTAGTCCTGTTGGGTCACGAACTGCGAAAAATTGTGCTGTTATTCGGTTATAAACATCTACCTGACACCCTTGACTAGAGCATCGGGATGTATGAGGGTCGAGCGATATTGGCTATTGCTTTCTAAAGCTGAGTCACTATCGCTGTTCATTGAGACATCTATGGGAGTTGTTCCGTGGGGTAATAGACCCCTGATTAACCTCCCATCTGGAGAATGATTTGGCGCCTGCATGGCCTGAAGCTTATCTTTATTCAACGATAGCAAATAATTTCTTTGAAGGATTGAAATTTAATTTTCTTTTTATTTGAGGCGGGCGTGTAGCTGTTGTATTTATTCCTCCATATTAAGGATGTCTTATTCATAGTCCTGTGCCATCCTGCGTTCCGGACTGTCTGTTTCGGGCGCCCGTCCCAACATCGAAAGCCTACGGGAGAGGCGAGAAACCCGGGGTTAAAACTGAGTCCGATAATTCATATGAATGTTATTATTTTAAAACTACTAGGACTCATTGACGTAGTGAAAGTTAGAATTTGACAATTCAGAAGTGAGATAGAAATGGTTAGAAATCTCGTTTGGTCTGAAGTGAGAGCTGGAAACATTTTATTTTATCTACATGTTATACAATAAAATATCTCCACAGATCTAATAAAAATAAATATTGATTGATTGATTGATATTAAAAAAGAAAAATGTTTAATTGTAATATACTATATATGTATCATATACACCTATACCTATATAAATATAACCTTAATATGGCAGCATTATAAATAAAAAGAAGAGAAATATGTAAAATTAAATAAAAAAATGAATATTGTCTCATCATTTTTAGTTATTAAAATGAATCGAAATTTATACAAAGATATTATTTTATTAAACTCTATTTAATAAT